>JASAND010010586.1:0-125834 GCA_030248195.1 Trissonchulus latispiculum | reverse complement strand
ACGGATGAATTAAAACTCAAAAAGTTAAGAAAATTCAGTAAATCATGGATTGTGATCTGAAGTGGAAATGTTTATTGCGATATTTTGCGAAAATCTGTTGCTCAGAACCTGGAATGTGGTATGTGAACGTCCAAGCAATTATTGTGTTTATTGGTAATCATGTTAATACCAGAGTTGCCAGTCGGTTCAAAACACTCAGAAATTCACGAATAGGGACACAGGTTCCGATTTTAATAGGAAAATAAGCATCAACGTGTAACTCGGTCCAGTTAGTTAATAACGCATGGAACATTAGGAAAACGCACCAAAATAAGGATTAATCAGGTTTATTAATCAATAACGGAGGGGTCGTTACCCTTCCCGGGTCAGTAACAGGCCCAATCATCACTTTTCTTACGTAACGGATGAGTCGGTACTTTTCCCAGGCCACGAATAAGGCCTCCCATTGTCAAGAAGCACATCAAAAGTCAATTAAAGCAGTTTAAAATTAGTGAAGAAAATGGACCTAAAGAAAAGTATTGCAAAATAACTAGTAATTTAACAGGAGAACTCTGTTTAAAAACGTTTCACATTGCTAATAAGCGCAAATATTGGAAGATGGTTTAATAAAAGGTCATAACTCGTTAGCTGGATGCATGAAACAGCTATAACTGATGTTAAAACGTGTTAGTTAGGTTTAATCTGTGACAATTAGGTAGTATTTGGTTAAATTTTGAGATTTTGGTTGAAAATATAACTTAGGCTCATCTGAAAGGCAATTCTTTTCTGGTTCCGAAAATCCAAACCCGGTTTCTTAATTCCTAATAATGCGAAAGTTATAGGCCAAAGAAGTTTTGGGTAGTTACGTCTTTATTTTGTAATGTTGGCCTTTTGCGACCTTTATAACAAAACGCAACAATCACGTGTTGTTACGCCCATTCACTTTTCATTCATTCTTCTGGGCCTCTGTTGGCCCTTTCCCAACAAGAATTGCCTCGCAGAGAAATAGTTAGTATACACCTTAGGTGTGAAAATAGGTTCGGAGGGGGCTTAGCTCCCTCCAAAATAAATAGAATAAAATAAAAGTTAGTTAGCCTAGGTAGTTTCGTACGTAGAATAATAGTATCCAATTTTCAGTTAGCTAAAAATAACGTAATTCTTTGTATGCACAAGTTTTGCGCAACAATTGCCCTCTTGTCTTCTCAGGTAGAAACTCTGAGTTCCAATAAGGGAGAGCAATTGTTGCTAGGATTAACGAGCGGCTTCCCTTGTTTTCGGCCGAAAGGTCAAGCCTCAGGAGGAAAGAAAGGGGCTTGGAAACAAGGAAGCGCCTAAAAATAATAAACATAAAATTTACTAAATACTATGGTCAAATTGGCACTTAATATTTATTTTAACATAATGGGCCCCGAGAGGCCTTTATTTCGTACTATTTCATGTTTCGATTCATGAAAATTAATTTTTAAGCAGGGAATTTCCCCTTTGGTTACCTTTACGTGTTAACCAAAAAGTACAGAAAGTTTCCCCAAAATTCAGCTTGGGAAAATCATCAAAAAAGGGTCAGTTGGAGGGCCATAATTCCTTTTCCTCATTAATCTCGCCTCCAACGGACCAGCTGCTTCGCCAGCCCGCGTCGGGCGCATGTTTCAATATAGGGAGCTTCCAGAAACTTCTGGAAGCTCTCCCTCAAATCAAAGAGGTCCGCCCAAAGGTCAAAGCTTCAGTGAGCTGTCAGACTCCTGTCAGCTCACTGGAAAATTCAAAATTTTAGTCAGTGTTGCTTCAGCTCCGATCGAGAGAGGTCGTGTATCCCCCCTCTAAAATGAGCTCTCCTGGTGTGCCAGCGTTTTGGCCGGAGAATCCCCAACGCATTTCTCCCCCCATAGGAACGCGAGTTAGGACCTCCTCTGACCCACACAGGTCTGAGGAGATGATCTGAGCCAACACGAAGCAACACCACATGCTGAGGGCCACTTGAGCGTATTATGCTCGGCCAAATTTACACACTAGGAACACAAGGGTAGGAATCCTGAAGAGGCCCCTTTTGGCCTAAAAAACTCATTTTTTCTTGGCCTTCGGGCCTTAACTTAAAGTAGTTCATTTGACCAAGCCACGGCCTAACTGGCCTTTAATTTCTAGTAGGGGCTTTATGCCCAAATTTTACTTTTATATGCATTTTTCGGGGTTTTGTAAAGAATTGGGATTTTGAGTGGGGACCCTCCCCTGAGTTGAGATAGGAGGTCCCTTGGTTACGACCTCAAATCAGAACTGAGCTAGATTAGGACAGTTTCTCCCCACAACCGGCAATTAGGAATTGCCGGCCATAATTGTTAAAAAATAGGTGCTATCATGTGCAAAAGAAGTATTGTCTGTACTTATCTGCTTGTGTAATTTTGTGTAGGTCGGCTAGTCTAAAACTATTAGGATTCGAAAACCCAAGAATCGTTTTAATTATTAATTATCTAGCTGTTTTGCGGGGGAATGGCCGACTTCCCCCGGTTAAACTAATTATGCAGAAGCTGTCCTTAGCGGAAAATGTGTATAACTTTGTTCTTGTGGTAATAATTGCCTGAGCAATTATTGCTCGTTCAGCTTTCCCGGAAAATTATCAAAGTTCCAAAGTTCTCAATTTCTGTCAAAATTACAAAGTTTACGAATTTTAAACTGAAGATGGAGGTCGGTTAATCTCAAAATAAGACAACATGTGCATACAAAGGGTAGATAGATTTAGATAGGGAAGTATCAGGATTTGTATTATGTTATTTAGTTGTTCACATAACTGTTGCGTGAATGTGATCCCTAAATTTACTTAGAATTGGCTACTTGGGTAAACTCCTTATGGATTGTAAGGTTCCAAGTTTAGCCCCATTTCTACAGGTGAATTGTAGACAGAAATTGTGTAATTGTGAGTGTGAATGAGGACATACCATGTAAACGTCCTTTGTTCGATAAGGGTCTTGGAAATGCCAGAATGAAAGCGAAAATACTCAGATATTAGGCAGGAACTGGGCCAAATTGAGTAGCAATTTGTCCCTTTAATCGTAAATAACTAGGGATTTATGTTGCTTAAAACCTAGACGTATGTTTGACGCGAAACTGTTAATTTTGGAGTAAATGTAGTGCGAATTTTGCACGGATATTGGTACATTCAGTGGTCTAAAGCAGATGCTGCAGCCTAGCAGCCTAGGGTCACGGGGACCCCGAATTAGGTCTGTAGGCCTGTTGGATTTCCAGTCATCCGTGTAGGTAGCCCTTCGATTATGGGACGGATGAGCCGCATTCATGGAATCCAGAACTAGCCGAGTCGGAATTATAACAGGGATAATGTACAATTAAGTATTTCACAGTAAACGTCCGATTAGCGGATTTACAGGTCATTTAGTTTCAATCCAGGAAAGCAATTCTAGTTGTGTGGTGCTGGTAGATTACTAGCTAGAAATGTGTTTATTCGGTGTAGTTTTAGTCAAGGATAAGCATATCAATTATCTTGTTTAAAAGGGTTATTAGTTCAGGGTTCGCAGCTTTCATTGCTTAAATTATGTCGGTTATAATGTTCAGTTTTAAAACGCAAAAGAATGAACCAAATTCAGAGAAAAGAAATAAACCCGTGCTGAGATTCGAACTCAGAACCTCTGGATGAAGAATCCAGTGCTCATCCAGTTGAGCCACACGGGTTGTAACTAGAGCTAGTCAAAGCTAGCTTATGTACCGTAGCAATTTGGCAAAGCAGCACATGTGTGTATTGAACTAATACACTGTATGTACAAATTACGCATATGTAGGCATAAACTTTGATCATGATTTTCTCACGAACAGCTGGACGGTTTGATCTGTTTTAAAAAGGAAAATGTTCAGCTCTTCAAGCTCTACAAAATGATGTAACTCTTACCCCAATTAATTTTCATTAACCAATTAGCACAACCGAGTTAACGTTAACACAGAAATGTTAAGCCTGCGCAGAACCCAATCTGCGCAGGTATTACTTAACTTTAATTATGTTTTTCTCACTAATCATTGAATATTTTTCGGTACTGTAAGCGTAAAAAATGTTCTGGTTTTCAAGCCCTACAAGAATATGTAACTTTTGTTCAAATCCGTGTTCATCAAAGTTTTGCTAATCTATATGCCAGTTTTGCACGAGTACTGACATGTGATCGTGTGAAAGGGTGGTTGTACGTGCGACTTCCACTCGGCTGGCTGCTGGGGTTGCCAGCGCCGGATCGAATAGGGGTTCGGTACGTCCCCTGTTAGGGCACTAGGATAGGTGGGGGTAGATTTAGAAGTAGAAGTGGTTCGGTAGGTCGGTAAGTCGGTAAGTAGGGACTGCGTAGAATGGCTGCTGAGACAGTGAGTGAGTGAGTTTTTGCATTTTTGGCATCAACTGACTAAAAATTAATATGCGAAAACTTACTCAAAATCAGCCAGTTACTTTCAATTCAAAGCCGATCAATTAGTCTAAACAAGAAAATAGTTAACTATAGGGCTTTAAGACCAAAACAACCAATTATTATTAAAACTTTAGTCTAGTATTACGTAAGCTTTAGAAATAAGTAGATAAGCATTAATTAATCATATTACAGTACTTATGTAGCAAGTGACCATCTTCCAATATCCGAAATTCACCCAAAATATCAAGTTTCGAATATTGTTCAGGATAATCAGCGGACCACGGGAAATAAGCCTAGTTCCCGTGGCAAATAAGCGAAATTGGGCCAAAACCAGGCCAGAAATGCAAGTATTGTTCAGTCATTTTGTCTGCCCCAGAGAACCTGCGAACTTCTGTCAGAATCTGTTCGTATTAATCTAAAAGGGCCCAGACGGCCCGGTTTGTGCGAGAAAAAAGGTAGAAGCAAGCGAATTTTCAAATAAGGCGCAAACAGTGAATTTTATGTGCGTTTTAAGGGTTGTTTCGCCCAATTGCAAGTTCAATCAGGCCCAATTGGGTCCAAGAAATAGGAACATAACGAATCATTTCGTCCAAGCAAGGATTTAGGCCAAATTCAACCAAATTCAACGAAATACAACCTAAAACGGCCAAGAAGGCTCATTCGGTGACAAGAAATTACAGGAAATGGTTAACATTGTCAAAAAGGCAATAACCAATGATTTTGAGTCATTTTGTCAACTCACTAGTTCAAATGGGGCCCAAAATGCACACTTTGAAATGGAAAGCAAAAGAACGAGTAATGGTTGCTGGGTTCGATTCCCGCACCGCAACCTTGTACTGGGTTTTAACCCATTTGATTCAGGTGCGGAAAGAAGCCCTGTCCTGCCGAAGTTTGCATCCGAGATTCCAGTACGGTGGACCCACTTTAAAACCTTGATTCAGTCAGATTATTGGTTATCAGTGTTGTCCGGAGAAGGACCTAGTCAGTTGGAAAGTGATTATCAGTGAATTGTATCAGTCCGAGTCAGTCTAGCGAAGGTACATTGGAAGCTGAATGATCTTGTAGAGTAGACCACGGCAGAGACAGCAACAGACCAAACCTGATCAAGTTGGGGAATCCGGTTTAATCAATACAGAGTGAACTTTCGTTATCTCCTAAGCCCAAAAATAACTCTAACCCATTTTCAACTTGAAAATGTCAATCTTCTGCAAAACCCGAAACGCTATCCCGGCCTCGCTGTTTTGATTCCCTTCCAGAAGACCAGAAGATCAGAAGACCGTTGTTGTATAACTGTATTAATCTAGATCTAATTAGGAATAAGTAAGGAAGGTCTTCCCAACTCCCAACTGTTTCGACTTCCTCAAATTTCTATCTCACATAACATCCCTGAACCGTGTGTCGGAGCGAAAGCGGTGACCGACTTTCGGGGGCTCATCCAAAGACCGACCCTAGGTTAATCTTTAGTAAAGTAGCTTATTGTGATACTAGTCTGACAGTCCTATTGTAAGGGGACGTATAAAGAGTAACAAAGCACAAGCATATAGGGTAACACATAGCATATAGGGAACTTGAGTTGAGTAGTCTGTAGGAAGAGTTAATAGAGTAGAACGGTGTAAAAGGCGTTAGAGAGTATCGACCTTGTCCCTATAACCTAACCAAAGTCAGTAATATTATTCCAAATTGGAATAATATTAATAATAACCAAAAGGGAAAGTATCTGGCAACTCTGGTACAGTAAAATTGTACTGTATCACATTATATTATATCTGAACCGTTTATATTGTAACAGTTTTCTTATTGAACGCACAAATTGTAATAATTATAATTGTATTGATTTCATTAAATCAGTTGTGTGCTAGTTACTGAGTCTTATCACAAGCAATAAAGGCGCGTTTGCCTTCGAATACGGTGCGTTTACCGTTGAGTCTTACTACAAGCGGATAAAGGCGCGTTTGCCTTCGAATACGGTACGTTTACCGTTCAACCATTAATCACAGGGATCCACGACTGAATCAGCATAAGTAAGTTTTCCTGGCAATCTCTAAGTAGAAGAAACAGCTGTCGAAGTCATCTAAATCCAGTGCTGTTGATCAGAAGCAAGTGCTGACCCCGCTTGCTATTCATATGGAAATCAGGAGCGTCAAACGAACTCACCACCAAAGACCCTGACCTAGGTTGGCTGCAGAGAATCTCTGATTCTGGAACACCGCCTTTCAGAGATCTGGTGCTTAAGTCTGTTTCATTGCGAGCAGACGTGCTGACCTTCCGTGTAACTGAAAGATTAGAGCTTACAACAGATCGTGTCTTGGATCTTGCTAACTTCATTACATATATCTATATAAAACCCTACTTCAAGTCGTGGACAATTATTTACATTTAGTTGTCAATTTGACAACTTATTTACAGACGCTTCATGTTATCGTAGTTGCATTAATCTAATTGTTTATATATGTTGGGGCCTAAATAAAAGAGCGTTTTTGTTGATGGTATTGCTTTAGTTATAACAGAATGTATTCAGCTTTTCCTTAATGACATAGTATATGTACAAGGTACAGTTGTGTTTCTTAAATAAGGATATGCATTCAATGCCAATCATTCTATAGCTAAACATGTACAAGCATTGTTACGAAAATACCTTTTTTACAGATAACTGTTTATGTTAAATGGTATTTGTAATATTTATTTGTTTCATTGATGTTGGAAGTGAATCTATTCAGAACCATGTTTAAGGCATGGCAAGTTTCTCATTGCAAAATTATATATGAACAGGTTGTGCAATATTAGTAGATTTGGAGTGCGTGTGATTAAATCTTGTACAGCTTCGATGTAGAAATAATGGTAGTGAACGGTACTGTTTTTAATCGATGGAGTTCTATATAGCATGTATGATTATGATCGTTATTCCAAATTCGACAAATTCTACACTGACTTAACCCTCAAAAATGTTTGTCTGGATCCAAATATTTGTTATTTGTCCAAAACTTTGTTGCATACACACTTCTTATACGTCTGACGCAGTTTTTTTTATGATGTTCAAACCATTCACTGGTTGCCCAAGCTCTATTGCATAATAAATATAGAGCAGGAGCAGCAGCAGCTGCAGGACATGGGCACTTCTTGCAAAAAGGACTGGCATTTGTAGAACGATGAGAATTGTCATATCCTTTTCCGCATTTGATGCAGAAATAAGATGTATTGAAAAATCCAAGAATTTTTTGTATAACGTCATAATGACTGTCCTCGTAAGCAGATTTACAACGTTTGTTTGAGCGATGTGGCTCCTGAAATAATCGCTGTCCATATTGATCGGAAGAGAAAAGGGTTGATTTGGCCCTGGGTCAGTACCTTTTGAATGTGCTGAACTTCGGTTATACCACTGTTTATGGCCATCTCATATTGAAGGCCATGAGAGGATTTTGTAAATATCAAGGCTTCGTTCCATAATGACTTATCGTATTTAGTTATGTGAATGCCAACGACAAGCGCTCGTGCCAGACAAAGATCATCAACATTTTAATTCGTATTACACTTCGTTTTTCCTTGGACAGCAGCTGCCGAACTTCTGACTTGCTCCTTCCCTCCTTCCCACCAGCCGAAACGTCAGTATTAATCATGTTCAGATGACAGGAACCGTCCAAAGAAAAGTCTTCGTTTGAGTTTATAGCACGTTTACTAGTCGTTCGATTATTAAATCTACACTTACATCGTCAACATTTACGACGAGAATGACAATGGGATAGCTAAGGCCTGAACTTTACAACACAATTCTTATACAGTCGGACGCAGATTTGCCAGATTTCAGTTTCTCGAAAATGTCTTTGAGCTATTCGTAAAATAGTTTTCTCTGAGTGTGTCCTAATTGCAGAACGTAATATCCACGTCCTCTATCGTAGTCGTAAAGTTGCGATTGACCTTTTTGGAGATTTTGCTGATTGCATAGTGTTCATTTTCCTAAGGCTACTGGTTTTCTTCTGCCACATCGCTCGTTGGGTTGTTGTGAAACTGATAACGTTTATCAAACCATGTTTTGGTACAAAGGTTTTACCATAGTATGTACAAACAAACAAATTATCTGTATTCATAGGGTGCATTTTTCATGGTGTCTCAAATTGTCACAACGGCTTACGCTAGCCGCACATTTTGAACAGTTAAACTTAGATCTCAGAGATAGGATCATCGTTAAAGTATTTGTAAATGCGAATAACAGGAAAGGAAAAGCACGTGGGAAATGAACTTATTAGGTTATGAGAAATGAGAAATTATGGTTTAACGCATCTAAAAGAGCTTCTTCAAGTCCAGGAAAACATAGATTCGATCGGCCAACAATAAGCACAGAAAGACCACTGAGATTCCAGCTGTACTGAGCATTCGTTTGGGGATTTCTTTGAGAGGTTCATTAGCTTATTCCAGATGATTATCGATATACAATAGTTCTTGGGAATAGAAAGCTGGAAAAATAACTTTGCCTTCATTATCTTCAATTCTGTATCATGCATTTGACCCAATGACTATAAGCAAATCTTAAAGATCTCCGTAGAAAAGGTAGGCTCATAACCTTTAGCTTGAGCTGATTTGATCAATTGAACTCTAACACTATCGCCGAAAAAAGCTTAAAAACTTTTTCTAACACAACATCTAAAAACCCTAAGATCCAACAACTGAAGGAAGAGGCTGCGTTAGGATGGTTTTCAAAACTGTATACATGTTTCCGTATATTTTATGCTTAGATTTAAGATTTCTAGGGTAGCGAGACATTTCTAGGGTAGGGATCGGAATTTGTATTAAACAACAAGGATAAACATCTGCAAAGGTGATTTAAGGAGATTCTATGGAACTTGGCACTAATAGCATTTCTGCAGTAATGCAAAATTGAGTAGAACTCTTACTTCTGTTTATTTTCTCTTAGACACACAGATTTTGCAACATTAAGATCTGTTGTTGGTGATGTTGTGAGCGTGATGGTCCACAGTCTCATAGCGACTGCGACCCTGATTGCAATACAGGCTCAATGGGTTGGACCCTGATTGGAATACAGGATAAAGTTACAGTCTCGTTGGACAGTTTGCTCTTTTATGTCTTTGGCAACATCTCTAGCTAAGTTCTTTAACCGTTTAATCTTGCCACTAGTTTATCAATCAAAACACTGAACGTCTGGCTCAGTAGACACTTTGCTCATTACGAAGTTTATACTGCATTTACTGCCAGCACTTTTTACAAACCATGGCAGTACCTGATAAATTAAGTTAAGAAGTTCAAGTTGCGATGGGGGTAAGCCCTGTGTCTCTATCCCAACTTGAAGTAAATAATCGTTATTTATCAATTTGAAGGTCTTTTCGATTGGAATTTTTAAGGAGGTGCGAAACCTAGTTTTAATTTTTTTAGTTTAAACAGTTCTCAATTTTGAATTTCAAAACATTAAAGTTGGCTCTCCTGTTCGAACTAAGGCGTCTTCTTTAATGACTGCAGGCAGGCGTTTTTCATTATTTCTTTATGAAAATATTAAAGTTGGAAACTTTAATCTCCATTTGAGAGCTTCCCACACCGCTTTTTCAATCTTTGCTATATTAGAACTCGGCCTCCCCTAACGATTCCCATTGTGCAGTGTAGTTTTAACCCCTTTTGCCTGCCGAACAGGCTATTAGCTTTCAGCCATCATAGTTGTTATTACCAAGCGGGGGACAACAGAAGTCGGATTCACGAATGCTGCTGTTTTGGGCGTGACTGAGGTGCTTCGTTGCCAAAACCCTTTGGTAGTTCTGCTTGGAGATCTTGTTTCTGTCCATGTTCTTCGTTTCTCCGCCTTTTGACTGCGGTCTGCGGAGAGCACCTCTGACGGGCCACGTCGTGTACCTAGATAGTGGGTGAACCCTGTGCAAAAAATAACACTATCGCCTTTTAAATGAAAATGGCTTAGAAGTTTTCAAGATTGATTTAGTTTGAAAAGGGTAAACATCCGCTTAATTTTCAGGATTAATTTCACTTTGAGAAAAGTTGCTTAAACTTTTCAATTTACGTTTGCTCATCTGTTTACAATATGCTGCAGACATTCAATATATCAAAAAGTATGGTTAGCGAACATAAAACGATAAACACGCTTGTTCAACTCTGTTTCTTCAACTCGTCATAAATGTGTGGTTTCTGCTCCCGTAGATATCAAACATCTGGACCCGGACACAATCCTTGTAAGTATATGGGGGTCTTCTGGATGGGCAAATCCCGAAATTTCGATTGGAACCAATGGAACCCCTCTGGAACCTCTAGTTCCTGTTCCTTGGCCAAAACTGCCGACTGCGCAGGTGGATTCACACTTCCTCCAGCTTGCCGGGCAGAGGCCTAGGCATCTGGAGGTCCCCCGGAAGGATTGTCCCCACTTCCGCGTGGACAACGGCCTCCAGATCCAACCTTTGCCTGACAGTTTCTGAAAAACCCACTGAAACCGAAGGGAGGGACTTTTTTAGATCTTTCAGAAAAGGTGGAAACTGATCCGGCAGAATTAGATACGACGTTAAAGACTCACGAGAGGCCGGCCTGGAGGTACTTACCCCTTTTTCGAAATTTTAAGGGGTTCCGGAGCTTTTTTTGAGCTTGAGCTTTTTCCGCTTGAGCTTTTGCCAATCTTGAAATTTCCAAACCTAACTTCTCCTCCTCCTCCAAAAATGGATGCCCGAAATAGCGAAAAGTTTGGTCCCCCGGAAGTGACAACTATGGCTGGCATGTTGTTTGTTGCTGCCAGTATTTGCTCGGATTCAATTTCTGTGGGCCCTCCCGGAGTTACTGCAACTGATGCCGGATCTTTTCTGGCTCTTGGGTGACTGTTGGGCTGATAGGTTCTTCAGCGTTTGTCCCCACAGAATTATTTTCGAGCCTGTGGCAACGAAGGGTACTCGCCCTTCCGAAAATGGGAGGAATCCCCGGTCCAAGTGGGAGGAAGCTGTTCTTTGCCAAGCAAGATTGGGTCGAATTCCGACTGATTTGGGCGTAAACGTTGCAAATAAAGCTGCGACAAGGCCTGATGGTATTTTTGCATGAAATCGAAAGTATCTTTGTGAATGGCCCGCAAGGTAGTAAAGTTTTTAACCACTTTTGACAAAACGACAGCTGAGCCTCCGTAAAAGTATAATCGAAATGTTGAATATTTGATGAACTAACTGACTCAGACGGGCCGTATTCAGGCTCAGAGGGGGCCCCCTGGAGAAGCTTTGGAACCAGGCGGACCAGAAACCCTTCCAATTTGAAACTGGCGCATAATTTTATTAGCCTCCCCAGCAGTAACCCCAGTAGTTGCGAAGTAGTAGTGAAGCCGAAGGCGCCCTCCACCATACTGTCCAGAATAGTTCCGAGTTGGTCCGGAGTTGCTCGGAGCCGACGGGGTGGTCAATGTTCACCACTGGATTGACTCGGCAGCTCCAGCGCAGGCACCCCCACACCCCGGCATAGCCTAATCAACGCTGCGGCCCAACCCAAACAACGCTACAACGTGAGGAAATAAAATTATCATAAGTTTTCTTTAAGTTTCCGGATTTAAAAAACCCAAATATGGAAGAGACGCAACACCCGAATTTTGGGTCGGGGTGGTCTCGAAGTTTGGGGGGAGGGGGATCCCAATTAATTTTTGGGGTAAGTAATTCCCCCCGACCTCGGATCCCTCCTGTAAATTTTTTCCGTTCAAAAACTATCCGAAACATCTGGTGGGTGATTTGGGGACAATTCGGAAGATAAACAAACCTTTTGATTTTTAAAAGGTTAAAAGGTTAAACGGACGAGAAGAGTCGGGCATACCACTCACCTGTGTGTGTGTGTGTGTGTGTGTGTGTGTGTGTGTGTGTGTGTGTGTGTGTGTGTGTGTGTGTGTGTGTGTGTGTGTGTGTGTGTGTGTGTGTGTGTGTGTGTGTGTGTGTGTGTGTGTGTGTGTGTGTGTGTGTGTGTGTGTGTGTGTGTGTGTGTGTGTGTGTGTGTGTGTGTGTGTGTGTGTGTGTGTGTGTGTGTGTGTGTGTGTGTGTGTGTGTGTGTGTGTGTGTGTGTGTGTGTGTGTGTGTGTGTGTGTGTGTGTGTGTGTGTGTGTGTGTGTGTGTGTGTGTGTGTGTGTGTGTGTGTGTGTGTGTGTGTGTGTGTGTGTGTGTGTGTGTGTGTGTGTGTGTGTGTGTGTGTGTGTGTGTGTGTGTGTGTGTGTGTGTGTGTGTGTGTGTGTGTGTGTGTGTGTGTGTGTGTGTGTGTGTGTGTGTGTGTGTGTGTGTGTGTGTGTGTGTGTGTGTGTGTGTGTGTGTGTGTGTGTGTGTGTCCGACTTCAACTTGACCGACTACTAACAAACGTGCGAAAACTAAATAGTGACGCAGGGTTGATAATATACAAAACCGATGAAAATTCACTTTTTAAGATACGTCACGAAAAGATACACAGCAGAAAGGGAGGCACCAGATACACAATTTTCGGCAAACGACAACAAAATTGCAACGAACTTCCAAAAATTGCTACTTAGAGGGCCCGCAATGAATCGTCACTGACGCAAATATGGGCATCCTAATAAACCCGACCAAACACGCAAGGACCCACTCGAGACAGAAATTATGTTGTGAATGCACGCCTTTTATACTCAGCAATTAGATAGCAAGCTTGTGAGTTACACTGTACCTTGCGTTTAGTGGTTGCAAAAATTTTCACTAATTTGAGTAAGGAATTGACTAAAATAGAAATAAAGTAGAAATAAAATAAAATAGAAATAGAAACAAGCAAAGTGGCATGAATGGGTTGCCGCTGTCATTTTTCCTCTTATAAACAGGATAAGTCAATTATCCTACGATATTAGTCCTTGTTCCTATGACAACTTTTTATATACTCAAAGAGATCTTCCAATTGATACCCATATTGTCGTTTTTCCATAACTTTTGATTTTGACCCATTTCGGCCAGTTTTGGCAATTTTGTACCCTTTGAGGCCCCATAACTCATTTGCTGTACATTTTGGTGCTTTGGCCCTATTACAATGTTTTATCCACTCAATGAGAGCTTTCGAATGATACCGACATGAGCCCGATCTGTAAACTTTCAATTTTGAGCCATTTTGGCCGTTTTTGGCCATTTTTGACCCATTTGAGGCTCCGTAACTCATTTTTCCTACATTTTGGCACCTTGGCCATATTACAACTTTTTATCCACGCAACGACAGCTTTCAAATGATATCCATATTGTGGATTTCCAATACTTTTTAGTTTTGACCCATTTTGACCGTTTTTGGCCATTTTTGGCCCCTTTGAGGCTCCATAACTCATTTTTCCTCCACTTTGGTGCGTTGGTCTTATTACAACTTTTTATCTACGCAACAAGAGCTTTCAAATGATACCGATATGAGCCCGATCTGAGAACTTTCGGTTTTGAGCCGTTTTGGCCGTTTTTGGCCCGTTTTGACCATTTTTCGCCTCATAACTCAAAATAAGTGCATTTTCAGGCCTTGACCCTATTACAACTTTTTCATTACTCGACGAGAGCTTTCGAATGATACCAAAATTAGCTCATTTGGACAACTTTTGTATTTTACTCATTTTTACTCACGGGGGTGCTCCGGGAGCACCTCTGCTTCCCCGGGGCTCCCCGCGCTTCCGGGAGCAGTTCAGGTCCATGGTTCATCCATGCGCAAATTTCAGCCCGATCGGCCCACCCAAGCTCGAGATAGAGGGTGGGACATATACGGCAAGAAATAATAATAAATAATAATAATAATAACAAGCTTATTTGCATGAATGGGTTGCCGCTGGCATTTTTCCTCTTATCAAGGGACATAACTCAGTTTGCATGCAGTTAGGAGCTTTGGCTCTTGCAACTTTTTATCTACGCAACAAGAGCTTTCGAATGATACCCATGCTGGACGGTTTTGTTACTTTCAATTTTGACTCATTTTGCAGCATAACAGTATCGAGCACTTTTTGTTCCACAAACCTGTCCACAACGCAATTTCTGTACACTTTCACACTTTGTCTCTATTACACTTTTTCATTTACTCAACGAGAGCTTTCGAATGATAGCAATATGAGCCCGATCCGAGAAGTTTCAATTTTGACCCATTTTGGCCGGTTTTGGCCATTTTTGACCCCTTTGAGGCTCCGTAACTCATTTTCTGTTCAGTTTGGTGCTTGGGCCCTATTACAACGTTTTATCTACGCAACGAGAGCGTTCGAATAACACCGGTATCGATCGGATCCGACAATTTTCAATTTTGACCCATTTTGGCCGGTTTTGGCCATTTTTGACCCTTTGAGACCCCGTAACTCATTTTCTGTAGATTTTGGTACTTTGGCCCTATTATAACTTTTTATCTACGCAACGAGAGCATTCGAATGATATCCAATCAACCCAATCGGACAACTTTCAATTTTGACCCATTTTGACCGTTTTTGGCCATTTTTGACCCTTTCGTGGCTCCGTAACTCATTTTCTGTAGATTTTGGTGCTTTGACCCTATTACAACTTTTTATCTACGCAACGAGAGCTTTCGAATGATACCCATATGAGCCCAATTGGACAACTTTCAATTTTTACCATTTGCAGCATCATCGTATCGAGTACTTTCACCCTGAGTCGTACCGGGTCGCCCAGGAGATATGCAAACCTCCACGTCAAGCCCTTCAAAATGAGGTATCAACCACCTCTCTACCCCTTACCAATCTCGAGATCTGGGGGTGGACACATTCGGCAAGAAATAATAATAAATAACGGACATACCCAAGTTAAAGGGTTGCCTTTTTGTTGAAAAAGCGGCAACCCAATAATAATAAATAACGGACATACCCAAGTTAAAGGGTTGCCTTTTTGTGAAAAAGCGGCAACCCAATAAAATAAAATAGAATACTAAATACTAAAATATTTCCACACAGCCTTTCGTAGGTAAGGTATGTTTGACAAAAAATATTTTCGCGTCTGTTTCCAAAATAGGTCCATTGTCATGCAAGTATTTTCCCAATGTCCTATCATTTGCGGGCGTCCTATTCTAGAATATGAGGACATGGTTCCTTGGAAACTTTAAAAGCGGAGTTTTCCCCAAAGAAATATGCCGTAGGATTAGGACTCCGGGTTCGTCAAGTTCATGACCACTTGAGGGACAGGGCACTGGTGTCGATCAGCGACCTTGCATTTAGCCAAAACCATTATCCAGACAAACGCCTTAGCCTTCGTATAAATTTTATTTTAGTAGCGTATTTGTCTTGATAGATTTCACTGCGGAGCTAAAACACTCTCCACTTCGGTCTTTCTTGGAGATTTCAGCTTGTTTGAACAAGTTCTTGATAATATTATTGGCAACATTTTATATTCATCCAAATAAGAAAAACTGAATTTATTCTTATTGCAATAAGCACAGTACAATAAAATACCACTAAAAGTAGTTTTCCAAAAATTTTTTCAACTGAATGGCCTGTGCATGGAGCTGCATTGGGCAACAGTCCTGACACAGTAAGGGTGTTCCTCGCAGCACACGAACAGGACCGCATTCGGCATGAGGTGGTATGCAGGCATGGACAATTCCTCTCTCTCTCTCTCTCTGTACAATAATGACGTCGTAGAGCCGGAACAACTCACTGAGAAACTTAGCCTGGGCCGTCCCCTTACTGGTCATCTGGGCCACGCCAGATTGACACAGAATGTCAACAACCGTGGGGCACCCCAGTTGTTGGCGGTACGCAATTCGAGGGCTGTAGTACAGGGTGCCTCCTCCTTTCCAGGGCCAAGTTTACAGCTCCCTGTTGTTGGATGGTCAAGTCGACAAATGGGGTGGGAGCTCTATTTAGGGAATAGTACGAAATGGGGGAACTTGAACGAATACGAGCTCCCTCTGAAGGGACCCAGAGTTTGGCACTCGGACCTAGTTCACTGGTATGTATGCGTCACTCGTTTCTGCAAGACATAGCGAAATTAGCAATAACACAGAATGTTTGCATCAGAATGCCAGCATGCGTTACAATTAGTAATCAAATTGATTTGGCTTTTGTCATTACGACAACACTGTCTTAAATTCTTATGCAATCTTACACTTATTTGAGTAGTTTAAAAGAAATGTAGTTTTCGACAGTTTGCGCATATATTGCAGGTTTTTATACCGCCGGAGGCGGTATACTTGTAATGGGTTGACCCATCTGAATTCATATGTTTTGCATGTAAATTGCTTGGCGCGGAGGATTTCCGTCCTATCTTCAACACATGTCCCTGTTACTCAGGTTTTTTTGCCCAACAATTTTTCTAAAATTTTGCACTTTTTAGAGCATCATTACAGTCAAATTAGTTCATTTTCAATGCCCTGTAAATTGTTTTGCAAACGATCACTCTCTGCCTTTTCTCATACTACCGAAAATCGGGCGTTATTTGACTGTCACTTGATTGGCAGGGTTTAACAGATCAATAAATAGCTAAAACGGTTGTTACAGTTTTCGTGTGCTAAGACTGAGTTTGAGCTTGCACTGTATTTATTTCATTAGTGTTTGCTTTGCTTTAGAATTTAGATAAAATAAATTGTTTAAGATAAACATATATAGATAAATGATAATTTTCTCTCTCGCAGTTTACTCAATAAAAGCGTTATAGTCAGAGCAGTGTAGTGGCTAGGGTGTCCGCTTGGCGCTGGTCCGGACACAGAACGAATCCTTCTTCCGGTAGATCTTTAGTTTCACAGTTGGCAATGGCAAATGGCAATAAAATACTCCCATTCTTTTGTCTCAGAGACGGCAAATGTCGGGGAGTTGAAACTTTAGTCAAAAGCTAACGTCACCGTACACTATGATCATACTATGAACAGTGTGATGAAAACAAACAAAACGTTGAACACATAAATTCCAAACTCTACGGCGGTATTATTCCCCTTTTAAGGGGTAACTTGTTTGTAAGTGTTTTTAACCGTTCGCTTACACAACTATAAATGGAAGTTTTCTAAAATGTACTGTAAGATCTTGCAATTTTTCGCAGGCCGCTAAAGTTTTCAAATGCGATCCGTTTGTTTTTGTCAAGCGCGCTGTAACAATTGAATAGTTTCTGCAGACGACTAATCTTCCCAATTACAGGCGCTAATGATTCGCAACCCTACAAACTTTTTTAAATGTCAGACTTTCTTTTCGACTGTTTTTCACATATGCTATTGTTTTTACCGCCCACTGATCTTTTAAATTATTAATATGCATTAAAAAGTAGAATAGTTACCAATTAGGAGCACTAATGACCGAAAACGTTTGAAGGTTCACGTCATCCATTTCCACATGTACGTTAGCTCACAAATTTCCGCCTTTCCTTCAGTCTTTATTGAAGAAAAGTTACAGTATGCCTAAAGTTGACCAAATTGCAGATTCTTTGGCTCGTATCAATTAGAAACGTAAGTCGTTTATGTCGTTCTGTGAACATTTTTTCATAAATTACTGTCTACGTATTCGCAGATACAGTTGAATCATTTCTTAAAACGACTCTATAAAAAGTGCCTATTAAATCATACCAATCTGATTGTTTTCCAAACGTAAACAGTTGCAGACGGTTTATGCACGCTTGCTTGTTGACAGTTGAAATAAAAGACTAGTTTATGCTAAAACATGGCACAGACTAAAATTTGAATTAGAAAAAGGTTAGAATTTGGAAAACTTCGCTCATTTATATACGATATAACCAGTTGAAGACATGTATAGGAGAAAACATAAAATCGCTAAAAGTTTCAATTTTGGCAACTGAGCTGTAATTTAACTTTAATTTTAGAGTCGAAAAAGAGGCAAAGCCGCGCCAACCGTCCCTCATGGGAGTCGCTTCGACAGCCAGGCAAGCTGAAAAACACCAGCAACACACCGTAGGTAGGAAAGAGATGCTGATGCTTATACAGCGACGTTTTAATGAGGTCATGAAGTCTTTTCATGATGATGTTGATTCACGAATGTTTGGTACGAAAATTGATTGTGTCTCATCCTGGCACAATGTAGTTTCGCTGAGGCACAAAATGGTCTCACAGAGGCACAAAAATTTAAGACAGAACTTGGAGTCTCGCTGAGGCACAATCAGTCTCACCCAGGCACAATTAGTTTCACCCAGGCACAAGAGGATTCTCCTTTCTGAAATTTGTGTTAATATACATATACTCTTAAGCAAATCATTACATCCATACACTAAAGCTGTCCTTTGTTGCTGCAGTTTAGTTGATATTTTTAATTTTTCAAAAATTTCAAAGACTGAAGAATGTGATTTTTTCGAGTGATTTTCGAGACCATATTAATGGCTACAGGTTACAACTTTCTGTCATTGATTAATTAAGGGTTAAGAAGAGAATTTTAAGTTTTAAATTAAGCATGAACTTGAAACATATAACGCTTTAACCCAAAACTGGAACCTTTGGACACTACTAAACAAAATACGTTTGGCAATAGTTTAACAATTTTATTTTCACAATAACATGTAGTTTCTTTCGGTAAGATCTCAAAGCGATTAGACAAGACAACCAAAGTCTGACCAAAAATGTAGGGAGCGAAATTGTTTTGTTTGTGCTGATTTAGCGGTACATTTTGCTGCAGCAATGTATATGTCGTAGGAAGATTTAATTTAATTAGCTTGCCTTTTGTTAGATGGCAACTGTTTGATTTATATTGCTACCTAAAATTAGACAAGTTTTCCGATTCACAAGGAATGTATTGGAATCTGAGGTCTAAATAGATGTGAACACAAATTTGAATTAAAGTAGGAATTTAGAATCGAAAACCTTTTCCTTGTTTCTGTTTTGTTTCGGTTTGGAAAAAAGACGTTTCAGAAGGTTGTTTAGATTTTCTCAAAAACTAAAAATATATATGGTTTTAGAATGTATAAGAGCCAAAGAGTACACCAGTCGCATTTGTCTTATCTCTTGTGGTTATATCATTCCGCCAGAATTCGGGTTATATCATCACCCGAAAATTCCGCCAGAAAGCGATCAGAACTATGAGGTTAATGGTTAATTCCTGCCAATTAAATGTGCAAAAGACTCACCTTTAACAGGAAATTTCTTCTTAAAATCAGTTTAATTGCTAGTTTGCAATAGACACAAAGTGATGCAGCAAAGCGTAATAATCGAATGATCAGGATTAGAAAATTTGATGAGACTGAAATTGTTGTTCAGCTTGTCTTTAATTACATATGGTCTGGCAGTTCTCTATCCTAATATTAGTGGTAAGATCAATCGAAAACAATAATTACCCCTCTTAATTACTGGTCTGGTAGTAATAATAACTGGATTAAACTGGTTTATATCAAGAATGGACAGTCACTTAAAGCGGTAACTTACCATATGCATGAAGAAATGTAATGCCCATATGATTACTCCTATTAATCAATGAATGGAACAAAACACTTTAGTGCATGAAATCACATGAGCTGCCATGCATATCTCAGAATTCAAGTGGTGCATTCATGATCCGACCAATTAAGCGGTTGGGATCTCATGCAAAACATGTCACGGTTAGCATGGATGACAGCCTTGTTTATGGATGAGTAAGTGTGCATGACTAATCATGGAAGAATATCTTTGGTAAATGCTAATCATTTCAGGACAATCCTGTTTTCTACCGCATGATGAACTATTACCAGCAGGATGTCATAAGTGTGGTACGCAATCGTGAAAAGCTATGCCATCTAAGGGATCGTAGTGAGGAAAGATCAGAGACCGAGGAGAGGGCTTATCTTTACATTAAGATTTACTCCGTAAATATAGTACGTCTGACAGGTTGATGACGTGAACTATAAATGCTTTGTCCAAGACTTGAAATAGGGTTTTAATGCCATAGAGACGTACTATACTACTGCCTAGTTTTTGAAGATGTGCAGGAAGACGTTTGATAATTAAACTTCAGAATTTCGAATTTTGATGCTGGAAAGCACGGCTATAAGTTTGAGCAAACATATGTAAACTGGGAATAACTGTACTGATTTAATAGCACTTTCTAAAGTCACTACGAAAAACATCATTAATAACAACTACTCCAAATACCTTTAATATTTCCTGTTCGCCTTTCGTTGCCTTCCTCCTTCGAAGCAGGAGACTGCACAACATCTCCATTTCCGTAATAGGCAGCTTGGGGAGGCGCTGGTGGTCTAGATAAGGATGAGATATACGTCGGACTTGAGATATACGTCGGACGTGGCTGAGATATAGCGGAACTGGTAGTATTTTGGGGCGGCTGCTGTTGCTGCTGAACAGGATGAATTCCTTGCATTGCTTCTTCAAATAAATTCGTTGTAGCCCTGATACTTAATTAAGTGCACATATAAATAAGTAATTAAGCAGAAGATGGAATTAACGAATCGCGGATCGTTCAAAAGCGGGAAGTGATAGTCTTCCAGGAGCAAAAGAGAAAGTCTTGAAACAATTAAGTAAATGTAAAATAAAGGCAAAATGTAAATAATTAAATTACAGCTCGACAATTGTGCATAATGCAGCACTTAAAAATTAAGAATGTAAATAATATGTTTAATATAATATAAATAATGCACTCTTAAAACAATGTCATCTTGGCTGAGATAAAAACAAAATTCAGTTAACCTGCAAAATAGAAAATTTAACATAGAAAAAGTTTAGCTAGTTTAAAAGGCTGTAGATTTGTGCAACGGAATGTTTAAGAAGAAGGTTAATAAAAACTGGCTGGTAGAGAAGTCACACTGAGAAGAAATACTACAAAATCTTGTTTGTTACATGATTTGATCTAGTGGCATAGTGGCCTAGTGACCTCTAGGCACACGCTATGTTATCAGAGCAAAAACTATGCTTTGCTCGCTAACGGCCCACATCCCAGACAAGTGTTTTAATTAAATCCAGGTATTTTAGGGTGGTTGAGTAATTTTACCTCAGAGTAGAGGTTCGTAAATGGAAGACGAAAAAGCTTCTAATTTTTGGTCTGGTGACAAAAAATCTCAAAAGGGGTAAAGCTAGCCGGCATCGCTTGGTAGTGTTAGAAACGGCTGAAGAAGGAATGTGGTTTGTTTTAGTTTGAATTTTCATGTGGGCCTTTAAAAGTTTTCACTTATAGTTTATTTTATTTGCGTGATCTTCGGAAGGCTTAAAATTTTGAATCTTGAAAAGCAATTCGAAGTCTTTAAAAGCCTTAATCAAAATTCTAACTCAACCAAATTAATCCTTTTCCATGTTCTTCTGACGATGGCGAGCGATGTCGGCGATCTTTGTCCATGTTCCAGACTCTTTTGACACTAGGGCTAAAGTACTCTTAATCTATATATATATATATATATATATATATATATATATATATATATATATATATATATATATATATATATATATATATATACTTATTTATTTATTTATTTATTTATTTACATATACACATAAATCGAGGTTCAGAAAAATGACCAAACAACGGACTCCCCGCAAGTTATTTCCCTAGTACAATAGTGCCCGTAATATTGTGATCTGTTGCAGAAATAAAAAATCAAAAATCAAATCAAAAATCGCTAAATCAAAAATCGAATCAAAAATAGCTATTTTGGAAATCTGAATCGAATCGCAGTTTGTTCAGAATGGGGAAAATCGAACTGCATCGAATCGTATATATTTGAGAAATAGAAAAACTGAACTGAATCGAATCGAAAATAAAATAGCTGAATCAATACAACCCTCGTTCAGAAGTCTCACCCAAAAAAGTTAGGAGCTGTTAAAGTTGGGTAAAGTTAGAACTGTGGTGAAACTGTCACCGCTGAAAATCAGGTAAGTTAATTTTTGCAGCAAAGTGTGCTGCCAAGACAGCGTAAGCTATTCGTTAAATTAATCAACTAGACTGCTCATTTAATCAGCTGGAGCTTTTCTCTCCCTGAATATCTGAATTAAATACCAAATCATGCTCTCAGTATTCAACATTTCCAAACTAAAGTCATCTAATGGCCGCAATTTGCTTAGCTAATTTTGAAATGTTGCCAAACCTGTGGTCCGGGGCCTGTTGAAAAAAGGGATGCTGTACTCAGCGATAGAAGTTCTATGCTTAGGTTGTTTGGACAAAAATATTGCCTGGGACCAAGGATGTCTCATATGTGCTCCTTGGTCAAGAAAGTGTTAAGTTTTAGCGAGTAAGCTGAGGGTAAGTTTGATCTCGAAAGCCTCTATGTATAAATTTGAGGGAAAATCCAAGATCGAAACTAAAAATGTGCAATAAGAGTATCTCTCATTTAAGGTAAGCTTTCGTTTTAAAACCACATGGTCAGAGCATCGGAGATGCTATTTTAGGCCTAAAAGGATGTAAAGGTGTACTGTTACTAATCCCAACTTTATTAAGTTTTATGTAAAATATTTTTATGAACGTTTCAAATCACATTACAGCAATGCTACTCCGTTATCTCTTTGCTTCCGCTTCTTCTTCAATCAGCCAATCAGAAGCTCAACTACAAGCTGAGAAGAATGTTCTTCTTATCCTTGTAGCGTGAAGCGTTAACGGCCATTTTTGCTTTGTGTTTACACAGCGTTATGGGAAAATAAAATTTACATGCTTACAATAAAGAGTTTTATCCTCAATATATGTATATATATACCCTTGTCACACTCTTAGTTATTATGTAGTCTTGGTGTCTCCAGTGACACTAAACAGTCACCTGCAGCTATTTAATAGTTCGGCAGCAATCCAATTTAACAGTAGCCTATACTTAACAATGCATTAATGGTTTTATTTTGTTTGCATTGCAGTTTGTTCATGTCCAGTTTCTCTTGTTTTCTCATATGATATTAAGTTAGCTTCAATCGTTTATTTCTTGACTTCTTCTTGACTATCTTAAGAAGTTTTTACAATTTTTGACATTTCTTGCGATTCCTTACAACGCACAGAATCAGCAGCAAACATTCGGTGTATTTTTCAGTTTTGAGGTAAGCTGTCACAGAGTTGTAAGCGGGCCGCGGGTACCCGCGGGTACCCGCGGGTACCCGTGGGTATTAAGAAATTCGCCTACCCGCACTACCCGCGCGGGTATTTTGCGGGTAGGTTCAGAATTTTGCGGGTATGTTTTCTTGCAAAAACGGGAGATATGAGTAACATTATTCAGACAAGCAGTGATTTCAGTTTCGAATTTTCGGTTTTCAGTTAAATTTCAGTTTCAGTTTCGAGCCTCAGTTTCAGGCGGCAAATTGATATAATTTCAGAATCAGTTTCAGTTTTAGTTTCAGGAGTCGATTTTTGTTGGAATTTCAGTTTCAGGCGTCGAGCTACAATATTTTCAGTTTCAGATTCAGTTTTAGGTTTTTATTTTCATTTTCTCTCTGAACATTTATAATTAATTTTCAGCTGCTGAATATAGTATGTTATGTTTGTAG
Source organism: Trissonchulus latispiculum (assembly GCA_030248195.1). Taxonomy (NCBI): domain Eukaryota; kingdom Metazoa; phylum Nematoda; class Enoplea; order Enoplida; family Ironidae; genus Trissonchulus; species Trissonchulus latispiculum. The sequence continues at coordinate 102,188 of JASAND010010586.1, read as the reverse complement.
ACCCTCAATCCCATTCTCCAATTATTTGTTAGCTGCACCTTAGAAATTCTACTATATCAGTTTGTGGTTCTTCAGTATTGCAATAAGGTTTTCTGGCGGATTCAGATAACTTCTAAATATATATCTGCCTCTGCAATCCATGAGGAGTTAACGTTGGCGTCTAATACGTACCCTTAAATCCTTAATTAATCTCCTTGTTCATGGAAGTAGTGTTATCACTGCGCTAATTATTCATACCTCCTTCTTAGTTACTGAAACTGGTATGTATATACTGACTGAAAATATTTTCAGTTTCAGGTGCTGAGACATCACTATTTGACAGTAAAAAGCTACAATAGTTTTCAAGAACAAAATTTTTCCAAAATGTTTCCTAAATGTAAACGGAGAAAAAGATGGTGATGATGATAAAACCAGGACCGACTGCCACCTCTGCTTCTGAATGACTAAAATTTGTCAATGAAATGTAACAGGAAATGTTCTGGTAGATAAACGCTAATTTTTCAGAACTTTAGAAATTTACAATTAGTTATAAAGAAATGTGTTTTCCAAAGAACTGAACATGCATAGCCTAAGCTGTCCTGTAGTAAATTTCGAGCGTTTTATTGAGCATCTTGTGTGTTGTTGGTTTGGTGAAGTTGCTACTGGTATTCATTCAGCTTATGGGCCAAATGTACGGTACACTACTGTATTAACAAATGCATATTGAGTTTTCTCGCGACGGAAGAAGTTTTAGACCAAAACAAAAATATCTCTCTGCAATAGTAGAAATGCCAAAATGTGTGTCTATCTATTACTAAGTTTTTGAGAAACCAATGCTAAAACAAAATACAAAATTGCAGTTTTGCGAAAATGGTTTTTCAACCAAATCTCTAACTTAAAGCAATAAACTCCAACTATTTGGTAAAATGTTCAATTGGACAGCCAAAGAAAGAAAGAAAAAGAAAGAAAGAAAGAAAAGAAAGGAAGAGTCTTTCTTTCCACTAAAATTTGACAGTATAGCTGTACACCAACACGTTGAACGCACTGATTTCCTCAAAAATGGCAACTTTTGTAAGACCTCAAATCGTTTCTGGCTTATACTGACTCAAGTACTCAACCATAAAAAAATATCTCAAGAATATTAAAGCCATGTTCATCTCGTACCCTCTTTCCAGTCATAAACAACGAGTCTGATGCTTTGACTACCGAAGGCTAATGCCAAAATTCAATAATTCTTTTTTCTAAAACGAAAATTCTTTCTTTTTCAAAAAAGCATTTCATCTACAAATTCGGGACTGGTCACGGGATGTTAAAGAGCACTAGAATAATGTATCTGAAAATTTTCATTAAGAATCGAAGCCTACAGGGTCAAATTATACAAAGCGTAAAGCGATGTCAGCACTTTAATTTAACAATTCTACCACTTTAGTACGCCGATTATTTCAAGCGCAAAATTTAGTAAAAGTCAAGCTGTAGAGAAAAAAGCACTAAAATCATACGCATGCAGAATGTTGTACGATAAAATACGACAACCACTCCCAAACATCACAATATACCATATTGAAAATCAGGGAAACTGAAAATTTTTGCGGGTAATTTTGCGGGTACCTTGTGTCTTGCGGGCCGCGGGCCGCGGGGCGGGGCGGGGCGGGTACCTCTTTGCGGGTAGCGGGGCGGGTAGCGGGCCGAATTTGGTACCCGCTTACAACTCTGAGCTGTCACCATTCTCTTCGAAGTGATCAATTTAAAAACGCAAACTCTCTGAAGTGGCGATTATCGTTTTACACAGGGCAAAAATTGTGACTGAGCATGAGTTTAGAATATTGATGTAGTAAAAACTTCCAAAATTTTTGGTATACAATTGTTAAATATTACAGAGCATTAATACCATACAATGCTTTATACGCTTTATACATAGTGTAAAAGCTCAAGTAGCACGTAAATGCTGGTGCAGCATCTTCAGCTACGTCGCATGAGCCGTATTCAGAAGTCGTGGGAAAGGGGTGGATCTTGATTCAGCAAAAATGAAAAGTGTCAGTACATTTTTAACAAAGAGCTACCTAAGCATGAATTACAGAAATGCGTTTCAGGAAACAACTCAGCCCAAAACGTATCCGTTCATGGACTAGAGCAGTTATTGCTAAAGAATGGTTTTTACAAACTGTTCTGTCTCCTGATTTTGAGTTGCTCTTCTATATTATTTGCGAGGGAAGCCATAGGACTGATATCCAATTACAGACAGTATAACACCTTTGTCATGATAGAGGTGAGTTTGTATGACATATTTGTTCTGCTCTATTTTAAGCTGATTTTAACCTGGGCTACCCCACAGATGCCATCGAAAAGGGAAGTACAGTTTGGGTTAAAATTCAAACTCAACGGTAGGAAGGCGTCCAGGTGGCTTATGGCGTTGGTTCGGGATAGTGTATTTTTGGGCTTTAAACGAGCGTTTGTCGTTGAAATTCATTCAAATTTGCTACAATTACATAATTTAGGCAGGAAAACATACAAGAATATTTGGTCCATCGGTGAAGTATTGCCCACATCAGTAATCCTATAGGACATGTGCCCAACAGATAGCTTTCTGCGACACCTCTGTCTTAAAGTGACTTAAAGTCACAGCGACGAAAATGTAAAATTCTGAAAATTGCACGCAACCAAATTCTTTTTAAACGGATTTCTCTCAACTCATGCAAGCAGTTAGAAAGCGGCTTTACACACACATTTTTGTGACAATTGCAGAGCTATTTTCAGGGTTTTGCGTTTGGTAATTTTGTTTGGGAAAAACAAGCGTCCAAACTCATATTTTGACAAAAATTAGGCAAAATTGAGCTTGTTCGCTCCTTAAGGTGCTGGTTTCGTTTTGTGAAAAGTTGACCCTATATGGTTCAATTCTTTATGACGGTGGATGGAACTTTCCAAATATGTTATTTCGGTGCTCTTAACCATTCAGGAACCTGTTCCGCATATTTAGCGGAAAAGATAAGAAATTTTTGATTTTTTGCCATTATTCTCCCAGTACTTAGTGGGTACACCGAATTGGTTGGCATGGCTAGAAAGAGGGCACCAAAATGAACATTTATGGTTTTACAACCTTTGAGCTATCTCTAGTGGTTATGTCAGTATGAGCCAAAAACGATTTTGGGGGTCCGAAAATGGCCGTTTTCGACAAAATCAGTTTATTCAAAATTACTGCCAAATATTTTGGACAATTTTGGTTTATTAAAGCTCGATCTATGCACTGTTTCATTGCAGATTTGATCAATACCTATTAGCTGCAGTTCGTTACTTTAAGCTAAAGATTTGGCCGAAAAACCATTTTTGGCAAAACTGCGGTTATTTTGTTTCGAACATCGATTTCACAAAAACCACCTAATGGATTCGCTGACAGTCTGAAAATTCGCACTATTGCGAAGAGACATTTTTCTTGGTTTGAGCTAAAACGTTTCCAAGTACGAGAAAACTCAATTCAAATTTGCGAAATTTCGTGTCACTGCACATTTGGCGAATTTTCTGGAGCCTACAGATCTGTTGGGCTAATTCCAAAAAAAGGCCCTCGGCCCACATGTCCTCCATATCCTGGCGCAAAAAGAACTTTGGGCCGATTCCACAGTTTTGAGAAATCGAAGTTCAAATATTTTTGTCTATATTTAGCCTTTATTTCAGCAAATGTTTACTAATTGTTTGCTGTTTTTGCTGTTTTCGTAAGCTTATGCAAATGTACTAATCATAGGCTTTCATCTCATGTTCAATTCAAACCGCTGAATTGAAACAGCACATTTTAACTATTCACTTCTAACATATCACCATACAAGCACATTGTAAGAATTAAAGTATATGAAAACTAACCTTGAATTCAAAGTATTGGGCTAACTACAGTCTTTCAAAGTTAGCTGCAATTACCCGAACCAGCACCTTAATTTGATAGACTGTTGGTCTGGTCAACCGAAGGTTGTTGGTTAATGCTTCACATAGATTCAAGGTTTCTTGGATTCCAGTCGTTGCAGTGACTTATTCCTATAGTTATGTAGTGTTCTATGATTATTGTAACCGAGTTTAGTGTCATGTGGTCAATTTGAACATGAGAACTACTAATAGAATGCTTTCGATGAATCTGAATATTATTTTGTTTGGAGCCCGCAACTACTATCTATTAACTGATATTGGCATTAATATATTATTATTATTATAATTAATATATGCTTTTTTATTTGTAGCTAATTACTGGTCGGCCCATTCCTTTTCTAGCAATGGTAGCCTGCAACATTAATCCCTATAAGAATTATGAAGTAGAGAAAAATAGCGACTTAGCTGCAGCAGTAAGTCTTCACAGTTGTGAATTGTGAATTTTTGCAACCTTGTCGAATGAGCACGCACTATTAAGCAAATTAATAAACCATAATGAAATCAATTTAAATTAATTGAATTAATTAAATCGTCGAAAGATATCTTTTTGCGTTTTGTGTAAGCTCGAGTCTGCCGTGTAACAAGCAAGCCTTAAGGGAAGTATGTAGCTGTCTTTATGGTGTGCGAAAAGACCCCTCTGGCTGAGTGAAATAAATTAATCATATATGCAGATATTTCTTAGTTTACTTTGGACAACACCATGCAGCACATGTAATAGTAATAGTGTTTGAGGTCGGCCGGCCTAAGCCGGCCGCCGGCTGACGACTGTCGCTCGCTGACCGACCGCCGACCGGCCGGGATGCAAATCAATAGTCAGAAATTTACAATTTTGAGCAACTAAGCTTGCATATGCTAAAAAGCAGAAGCAATACGTCTAAACTATACCACGCCAAACTATTGTTAACTTTTCATACTGTAGCTGGATACTTAATAGAACGTGTTTCATTCACAGCAAATTAAAGTTAATTGGATGACAATAATCTAAATAGTCTCGGGCTCTACCTTTGAAAATATCTACATATCTACATTTGGCCTCGGATTCAGTTTCATACTCTACTCTTTTCTTCATCATCTTCATGCTCCAGCGCCGACAGTACTAGGGCAAAAAATGGATATGCGTCAAGGAGGGTCATGGTTTGGAAGCTAGAGCTGCGTATCTACACAAAAACTATAAAATAAGCCTGGTTTTTGTATGGTTGGTGTTGTCAGTGTACAGGTACACCTACATTTTTCTAACATCCGAAAATATCTTAACAGCCATAATAGCTGCACTGACCAGGCTGGTAACCGGCCGGCTGGCTGAAGGGTCCGGTCGGGCCGGCCGGCGACTCTCCGGTGAAACCCCGGCCGACCTCATACAGACAATAGGACAGGCACCATGCTGTCAGGAATCGTGCTGTCATGAAAGCGAAAAATGTTTTTGCGCTGCATATTGGCTGGCGCAAAAGCGTCCTCTAAAATGTCACTACAGTTTGGGAACGAATTCAAACGTAATCCTCCTTCGATTGTGCCTGAGTTGCTCAAACACAGCGTAGGCATAGATCGGTAAGGGTCGTTGGTTCGATCACGCGAAGTGTTTGGGACGAAGGTGCAGTAGTGGCACATGACAGTAGCATTCGTTCTTTCATTTGCACGCTACATAATTTAAAACTAGAGACGGAAACAATTTTATCAACTATTCTTGCCTCTGAAATTTGAAAAAGAACGAAACTAGTCAACTAAACACAGTGTTTATTTGTTTAGCACGTAAGGGCGAGCAAGCAAACCCTGCCTATACTATGTTTGTGACAATTTCGGGAGGGCCAGTTTGTGCCGAGATAGAGTCAAGTTATACTTTTGGAAAAACGTATTAAGAAATTTCAAGTTAACAGTTAACATGTAGAGCATCGCATCCCATTTATGCCAATAGGATAACGTATACGTAGGAAAACGCAGCTATAACTGTCTTAGGGAAGGCATAACCCTATAACTCTATTAGTAGTTAATTGACGGAACGACTACTGACAACAATGACATCTTTTGGTTTTTTATAGGTCACTCAGTAGTACCGTGATTTACCGATTAACCAATGCGTAGAGTGAACGCATTTTCCATTTGCTATTAATTAGTGTTGCAATTTAAACTTTTGTTGTACTCTACCGTTCTGTATTACTACCGAATACGGTTCAGTGTTTCTGGCTAACAGTATTATTTAATTTTTGTACAGCTGGAAGCATATAGACGTACAAAACAAGCTTCTGTTCTTAATAGAAAAGGAAGAAAGCGAGGTAATAATTTGTTTACTACATTTTTACTTAACAATTTTTTACAGAGTCGCAGAACAGTTTTGAATAAGAAAATAAATTAAGAAATGGATCTGCTGAAATGTTAGCTTATCCTTACTGACATGCATTCATATGTGAGTACATGATGATATCATTAGTCATTACGCATGGGATAACGAAACTCATTTTTGGTAGAATACAGTAGTGCTGAGACAATCTTCATCTTAGAGCCCAAATTTAATTGGAAATATTGAATTCTGCACTGTTTATATACTTTTATACAAAGCTAATGTTGGAGTATCTATTTATTAGCAAATAAAGATTTAAGCTATTGTACTTTGCCATCTAGGTCTGACAAACGAGTCTATGACAACAATTAGACCAAAAATGTCATCAACTACAAAATCTTCAAAATCCAAATCAACTACGACGGTAGTTCCTACATCCACAGTATCAGCAGTTCCAGCCTTCTGGGCTCCTCAGCACCAGATTAAAATCAACACCCACTGAAACTTTTGCGAAAGCTTCTTCAATAATTGCTGTAGCATCAGAAACAGTGGGTAGCACTGATTCATCTGTCATTTCAATCACTGCATCAACTGAACTTAGTTCATTTACCGCAGTTTCATTAACAACCTCGAAAAGTTCCACAACAAATGCTTTAACCTCGTCGCCTTCAACTACAGCTAATTCGAGTGTCACTGACGTATCGTTACTACATACAAATATAACAGAGCCCCACAATATCTTCAATTCTACATTACTAAGCGCTTCACTAAACATAACAAATCCAACAAATATCTATACAACTGAAGATTCTAATATTACAACGGAATCTTTTAATATTATACCGGATTCAACAAGTAACTATACTATGGAAGATTTTAATATCACAACGGATTCAACTAGTAATTATACAACGGAATATTTTAATATTACAACGGATTCAACTAGTAACTATACAACGGAAGATTTTAATATTACAACGGATTCAACTAGTAACTATACAACGGAAGATTTTAATATTGCATTCATTTTTACTGCAAACTACACTTTAACAACAGTAAACATGACAGGGTTGTCATTCTTTGCTAATTATAGTGAACCTGTGAACACCACTGAGTACTTGGTGTTTAATTCATCAATTTTAATATTAAACACAACCGATAGTCAGTACCTATTCAGAAAGAACTACAAGTAGGTTCTCAATTTGTTTTAATGTTTAACTCATTACTCATTGCTTGTTCGAACGATATACGGAATATCGCAAACATAACTGCAGATATGAAGTCAGCGACGCCGATTTTACCTGTTGCATGTATAAAATCGCTAATATGAGTTACCCTGACCGAATATTGGGGTTGGTTTTTTCCCACCGGTTGGTTTTTTCCCGCCATTGGTTTTTTACCCCTGCTAATCAACCGTTAATTACTAATTAACGACAGGACCTAGAGAGGCGATTTATATACCAAAATGACAGTCTAGACAGGGCTTGATAAGAAAATAATTTATAGCCGGATTGCTCCACTGGGTGTTTCTGCAGAGTCCAAAAAGTGACTACCTTGGTTTTTGCCCCGACCTGAGATCCTAGCAACAAAACCAAAGCTCAAAAGCCTAAAATGTTTTTACATTTTGAAAATAAATTACTGGATATTCTGAAATTTCAAAAAATTTTAATAAGCATGAATGCCTCTGGATTAGTCTTGATGGATGTAAAGACCAAGACTATTCTAAACCGCGGATTATATATCTACATTTTTATCTAATTACAGAACTAGTATTCAAAAAGCAAATATTGACGATTTTATAACTCACCTAATAGGTGCCAATGTCATACATCTAGATTTCTGGACAATCATTATAAACACGTAATCACGGGTGATTTAAATCTAATAGAGAATATAGAATTAAGAAATTTAATGAAGAAAGGGCCAAAGTATAGAATGAGAAAACCTTTGAATATCCAAAAATGCCTAACTTCTATAAATACAGGGCTAACTGATTATATTTTAAATATACTGAAAGGTTCCAGGGCAATGCACTGGCCCTTGATAACTAGAAAAGAGAAATACTATCTACATGTAAACATGAAATTATTAAGTATACTTCAAAATATAAATACTCCAAGTTTAACCAAAAAGACAGTTTATCTTTTAACTCACAACGTTATTTAAAGGAATTACAAAAATATCTTGTGATCACCGTGTTTGATAAAGCGCCTCAAAATTTTAGCATTACATGTAAAGAATTTTATTGAAAGCAAATTTTGAAAGAAACCGGTTACAAGAATGAAGTTCCACATTATTCTTATGTTAACTTGGCTACATCCCAGATAGAGGAAAGAGTATTAGTTGACTATGGTATGAATGCTATAGTAAATGAAAGTTCTTTGCCATTTATACAAATTCTCCGAAATTCCATAAATCTCCAATTAAATTTAGAGTAATAATTTCAAGTAAGCATGCTTTTCTGAAACCTTTATCTAGTATAGTATCCAATTGTCTAAATGCTTTAACCTCGTCGCCTTCAACTACAGCTAATTCGAGTGTCACTGACGTATCGTTACTACATACAAATATAACAGAGCCCCACAATATCTTCAATTCTACATTACTAACCGCTTCACTAAACATAACAAATCCAACAAATATCTATACAACTGAAGATTCTAATATTACAACAGAATCTTCTAATATTACACCGTATTCAACTAGTAACTATACTATGGAAGATTTTAGTATCACAACGGATTCAACTAGTAATTATACAACGGAATATTTTAATATTGCAACGGATTCAACTAGTAACTATACAACGGAAGATTTTAATATTACAACGGATTCAACTAGTAACTATACAACGGAAGATTTTAATATTGCATCCATTTTACTGCAAACTACACTTTAACAACAGTAAACATGACAGGGTTGTCATTCTTTGCTAATTATAGTGAACCTGTGAACACCACTGAGTACTTGGTGTTTAATTCATCAATTTCAATATTAAACACAACCGATAGTCAGTATTCAGAAAGAACTACAAGTAGGTTCTCAATTTGTTTTAATGTTTAACTCATTACTCATTGCTTGTTCAAACGATATACGGAATATCGCAAACATAAAACTCATTACTCATTGCTTGTTCGAACGATATACGGAATATCGCAAACATAACTGCAGATATGAAGTCAGCGACGCCGATTTTACCTGTTGCATGTATAAAATCGCTAATATGAGTTACCCTGACCGAATATTGGGGTTGGTTTTTTCCCACCGGTTGGTTTTTTCCCGCCATTGGTTTTTTACCCCGGCTAATCAACCGTTAATTACTAATTAACGACAGGACCTAGAGAGGCGATTCATATACCAAAATGACAGTCTAGACAGGGCTTGCTAAGAAAATAATTTATAGCCGGATTGCTCTACTGGGTAGTTCTGCAGAGTCCAAAAAGTGACTAACTTGGTTTTTGCCCCGACCTCAGATCCTAGCAACAAAACCAAAGCTCAACAGCCTAAAATGTTTTTACATTTTGAAAATAAATTACTGGATATTCTGAAATTTCAAAAAATTTTAATAAGCATGAATGCCTCTGGATTAGTCTTGATAGATGTAAAGACCAAGACTATTCTAAACCGCGGATTATATATCTACATTTTTATTTAATTACAGAACTAGTATTCAAAAAGCAAATATTGACGATTTTATAACTCACCTAATAGGTGCCAATGTCATACATCTAGATTTATGGACAATCATTATAAACACGTAATCACGGGTGATTTAAATCTAATAGAGAATATAGAATTAAGAAATTTAATGAAGAAAGGGCCAAAGTATAGAATGAGAAAACCTTTGAATATCCAAAAATGCCTAACTTCTATAAATACAGGGCTAACTGATTATATTTTAAATATACTGAAAGGTTCCAGGGCAATGCACTGGCCCTTGATAACTAGAAAAGAGAAATACTATCTACATGTAAACATGAAATTATTAAGTATACTTCAAAATATAAATACTCCAAGTTTAACCAAAAAGACAGTTTATCTTTTAACTCACAACGTTATTTAAAGGAATTACAAAAATATCTTGTGATCACCGTGTTTGATAAAGCGCCTCAAAATTTTAGCATTACATGTAAAGAATTTTATTGAAAGCAAATTTTGAAAGAAACCGGTTACAAGAATGAAGTTCCACATTATTCTTATGTTAACTTGGCTACATCCCAGATAGAGGAAAGAGTATTAGTTGACTATGGTATGAATGCTATAGTAAATGAAAGTTCTTTGCCATTTATACAAATTCTCCGAAATTCCATAAATCTCCAATTAAATTTAGAGTAATAATTTCAAGTAAGCATGCTTTTCTGAAACCTTTATCTAGTATAGTATCCAATTGTCTAAATGCTTTAACCTCGTCGCCTTCAACTACAGCTAATTCGAGTGTCACTGACGTATCGTTACTACATACAAATATAACAGAGCCCCACAATATCTTCAATTCTACATTACTAACCGCTTCACTAAACATAACAAATCCAACAAATATCTATACAACTGAAGATTCTAATATTACAACAGAATCTTTTAATATTACACCGTATTCAACTAGTAACTATACTATGGAAGATTTTAGTATCACAACGGATTCAACTAGTAATTATACAACGGAATATTTTAATATTGCAACGGATTCAACTAGTAACTATACAACGGAAGATTTTAATATTACAACGGATTCAACTAGTAACTATACAACGGAAGATTTTAATATTGCATCCATTTTACTGCAAACTACACTTTAACAACAGTAAACATGACAGGGTTGTCATTCTTTGCTAATTATAGTGAACCTGTGAACACCACTGAGTACTTGGTGTTTAATTCATCAATTTCAATATTAAACACAACCGATAGTCAGTATTCAGAAAGAACTACAAGTAGGTTCTCAATTTGTTTTAATGTTTAACTCATTACTCATTGCTTGTTCAAACGATATACGGAATATCGCAAACATAAAACTCATTACTCATTGCTTGTTCGAACGATATACGGAATATCGCAAACATAACTGCAGATATGAAGTCAGCGACGCCGATTTTACCTGTTGCATGTATAAAATCGCTAATATGAGTTACCCTGACCGAATATTGGGGTTGGTTTTTTCCCACCGGTTGGTTTTTTCCCGCCATTGGTTTTTTACCCCGGCTAATCAACCGTTAATTACTAATTAACGACAGGACCTAGAGAGGCGATTCATATACCAAAATGACAGTCTAGACAGGGCTTGCTAAGAAAATAATTTATAGCCGGATTGCTCTACTGGGTAGTTCTGCAGAGTCCAAAAAGTGACTACCTTGGTTTTTGCCCCGACCTCAGATCCTAGCAACAAAACCAAAGCTCAAAAGCCTAAAATGTTTTTACATTTTGAAAATAAATTACTGGATATTCTGAAATTTCAAAAAATTTTAATAAGCATGAATGCCTCTGGATTAGTCTTGATGGATGTAAAGACCAAGACTATTCTAAACCGCGGATTATATATCTACATTTTTATTTAATTACAGAACTAGTATTCAAAAAGCAAATATTGACGATTTTATAACTCACCTAATAGGTGCCAATGTCATACATCTAGATTTATGGACAATCATTATAAACACGTAATCACGGGTGATTTAATTCTAATAGAGAATATAGAATTAAGAAATTTAATGAAGAAAGGGCCAAAGTATAGAATGAAAAAACCTTTGAATATCCAAAAATGCCTAACTTCTATAAATACAGGGCTAACTAATTATATTGCTAAATAAACTGAAAGGTTACAGGGCAATGCACTGGCCCTTGATAACTAGAAAAGAGAAATACTATCTACATGTAAACATGAAATTATTAAGTATACTTCAAAATATAAATATTCCAAGTTTAACCAAAAAGACAGTTTGTGTTTTAACTCACAACGTTATTTAAAGGAATTACAAAAATATCTTGTGATCACCGTGTTTGATAAAGCGTTTTAGCATTATATGTAAAGAATTTTATTGTAAGCAAATTTTGAAAGAAACCGGTTACAAGAATGAAGTTCCACATTATTCTTATGTTAACTTGGCTACATCCCAGATAGAGGAAAGAGTATTAGTTGACTATGGTATGAATGCTATAGTAAATGAAAGTTCTTTGCCATTTATACAAATTCTTCCGAAATTCCATAAATCTCCAATTAAATTTAGAGTAATAATTTCAGGTAAGCATGCTTTTCTGAAACCTTTATCTAGTATAGTGTTCAATTGTCTAAAGTTGTTATGTAAAAAAGTCAAAAATTATTGTAGAGTTATGGAGAAAAATGGTAGATATAGAATTAAATTGTTTTGGATAATAGAAAATTCAAATGAAATTATCAATGCTATGAAGAATATTAACAAAAAGGGAACTGCAAAATCGATTGCTACCCATGATTTTACTGAAATGTACACTTCTTTAACACGTTCTGATATTTTTACACACATGTATAACTTACTGGAAAAATTTATGGGTTCTAATGGGATGATTGCAAACAAATATAAGGCAACATGGAGTAATCGGTCAAAAGCAAAAATTTTATTGATTATAATAAACTAATGCAATATATTAAATGCATAGTAAAAAATTCATATTTCAAGGTTGGAGATAAGCTTTGTCTTCAAAAAACAGGCGTTCCTATGGGCTCAGATTGTGCTCCATTTCTAGTAAATCTGTTTCTATTTAATTGTGAATTTTCTTATATGAAACAAGTACTGATGAAAAAAGATTGGAAAACGGCTAAAAACTTGTATCTTATTTTTAGATATATGGACGATCTTACTATTTTTAATGATAATGGAGTTTTTGAATTCTTAATTAAATATATTTATCCAAATTCTCTTCTTTTGAAAAAACAGAATGACTTGCTTTGGTTAGCTGACGTTTTAGATATAAATATAAAAATTTTAAATAAAAATTTAGTTACAACTAACTTCGATAAAACAAATTCTTTTCCGTTTAATACGCTGAAATTCCCACATGCTAATACTAATTTTTCCAATAAGATGTGCATTAAAATTATTGAAAATGAACTAAACCGAATGACCTTTTTAAACTCTTATTCTTCAAGTCTTTTGATATCAATTAAATTGCTAATTCAGAAGTTGTTAAATAGAAAATACTAAAAAAATGAATTGAATCACATTATAAAAATTTGGAAAAATAATTCCCCTTTTTTCGATAGCTTGATCATGGACGTCATTTTACAATTAAAGGATTTTAGATCATTCTTTAATTAGTTAAATTATGCGTATATATACATGTAGAGAACGAAAATATGCATATGTATATGTATATTTAACGCACGTATTAAACGTTATCTCATACTGTGCACGCAGCCTAAAGACATTTATGTAAATCATTATCTGAAGGAAAGTATATAACCGCCCAGTTTCTAAAAGCCAGGTGCTCACCTGGTGAGGCTGGGCGATGATACGCATGGGGCTAGAGCACTCATCCTTGGGTTATATACATGCGAGTACTTTAGCCACTGTTAATGTCACGCACTAACGTATATACAATTTATGCCACGTTCACGTATTCATGTTGTAGTTTATTCACCCTTTATTTTATTTTGGTTTTATTTCACAATTATATATTTTATTTTTTTAATTTTGTAGAGATTATATTTTGTTCGATCTGGATATGGCTACTGGTCGATCTAGTAATTCTGCTTCGGACAGTTTTAGCATGTACGATTTCGAAACAACGGTCTCGATGCATGGTAAGACATTGTTTCTTACCACCTATCTTTGCTTTGTTTTTTCTCCTATTTGATGGTTGTATTGTACATACTGTTCGCCGCTTTCAAGTGAACTGCAGCGGTCGGCCAACCTAAAGGGCTATAGGATCTAGTAGTAACCGCTAAAGAATTTAAGAATCACTACTTTTTTTGTGCTGCAGCTGCGCCACAGCGTCGCAGTGGCGCCGCAAAGTCGGCTCATAGCGAAAAGTGACCATTTTTGTGGCCGTCGCTCAGGTCGAACATTACGAGCTGGAGCTGATTTCTTTTTATATTCAGAAATTACATATATTAAACTAATCAACGGTCCAGGTTGCATTTCTCTATCACTTCCCTAGCGACCACAGTGGCCCGTCAAAACTGGCGAAAACTCGTAAAATGAAAAATCGAAATTTCTCGCTGTCTATTAAACTTTGAAAGCTCAAATCTTCCATACACTGGTTTTCTGGCACGGAGAATCGATTCCCATAGTCCGTTTTACCGTCAGGCCCACCCATCTAGCTGAGCTGGTTCCACTTTGCCGTCGGGAGGGTCAAGTCGGAAACCGCTTCCTGGAGGTCCATAGTAGGCTCTACCTGGCCTCTCAAAACTTTGTCTATAGGGTTTTCTGGGGTGCCCAGCTCATTCCCGGTATGAGTTTTGCCGTCCGACGTGCCTATATTGCTGGGCTGGTTCTGCTTTGCCGTTTGAAGGGTCAGTCGGGTGGGGGGGTCAAGTGGTCGAAAATAAAGTTTTTCAAAAGTGGTCAAATTTGGTATCAAATGAAAGCCCTAAGCGAGCTGAGCAAGTTTTGTCATAGAACTGCATGCCCAAAGTGGCTGTAGACTGCTGTGGTGGGGTGGGGTGGGGACTTGGCGATTTTGGTTCAAAAAGAAAATTTTTCAAAAGTGGTCAAATTTGGTATCAAATGAAAGCCCTAAGTGAGCTGAGCAACTTTTGACATGGAACCATCCACCAAAAGTTGCTGTGTCGGATTTATGCCTTTCTCAACCGGAATTTAAAGGATAGACATAGGCCCAACACACATATTATCCCCTTTTGTGCGGAGCATTTCTGTTACTTGTATATATATATATATATATATATATATATATATATATATATATACATATACATATACATATATATATATATATATATATAAATATATATATATATATATATATATATATATATAATTTTTTCTGTTTTAAATTCTAGTTTCTGATTTTAATACGAAAACCTTTTGACTTCTCATAATATTGTTTTTACTTTGGAATAGCTTGCTTACGTACGTGCTTAATCCTGGCCACAGATAGCTTCATCCCTAGCCAGCACTATGGTTGCAGTCACGAACAATCCCTCTCCACTGGACTCTATCAGCAGACAGATCGGCACAAATTTGAAGCCAGTCAGTTTTCCAGCGTCGACCATAGATGAGTGGTCCGGACAAAAAGTTCAAGTCTTCGAGCACAGTTCGTCTCCAGGATTTTGGAGGTCGTCCAGGAGGCCGCTGCAAATTTGCAGGTATCGGCATAGTTAGGGCAGCACGAGGATGTCGATCTTCCGACATTCTCAGGACGTGACCTAGCCAAGTTAGCCTTCTTTTCCTGAGTACAACATCGATTCCTTCGGTGTGCAGGAATCTCGCTCGTACTTCTGCATTTTCTATATGTGCCTGTGGTGCCATGGTAATGCAATGGAGTTGGTTGACTAATTTGTTCGCAGAAGCGAAGATAGTATACTTAAGCACATACATAAGCTTGTCTTGTAATTAGGGACTAATTCCATTTAGCCACAGATGTTGTGATCGCATATTCGTACTTAGTTGCTGCAATACTGCTCACTCAAAATTCCTCAAATGATACACATTTATGACGCCTAGAAAGCTAAGATTAAACGAGACAATTTATGAATAAATAAATAAATTTTTGGTACCGATCAGTGATGTCAATAGTTCAGTTTCTTCGTAAAATCCGTTAACAAAATGCTCATGCGGATTGGAACTGCCTGAAAATGCATTTATTTGAATATTTGGACACAAATAAAAAAATCAAGTTAGGTACTTGAAATTAATATTATAAACATGCTTCCGCTTGGTGCAACACTCTCCTTTTTGCTCATAGCCAAATTGCACAGACTTAATAGCTCAGAAATTACATAAAGCTGAACAAAACTATTCAAAATTCAGTATTGATACGTGCAGCGTTCATTGTCCTCAATGATATGTGAAATGAGCGAAATCAATGGTCTAAAATGCGTTCGTTATGGACCTTATATTAAGTCCGGGATTTCGTGAACTTGTTTTCGGTAAGTCTTTCGGTATCCGAGATGGGCTTCCATTGGTTGATCATGATAGGCTTGAAGCAAAGCAAGTCTTCTTGATAGTGGGATTGCTAGTTGTTCGAATAGGACTCCTTTAGGTGCTATCCTGGGGTATATATGAATTAGAACCCCATCTCTCATCATAGCGGGGGGAAGCAAAAATTAGTTCCGCTGCTTGCTTCAAATTTTCTGGAAATATACCGTCACGCAAATAAACTACCATGTTTTTTGAAATCAGGATCCCCAGCTTGTTCTGTTCGGATTTGCTGTAGTTCGGCATCACTTTCCTCGCAAATTAAGGCATTGACATTATACGACGGCACCTCTTCGTCATTTGTACTCTGAATTTCTTTGATAGGCGTTTCCCGAACACCATCCGTGACCATGGGAAAATATCGCGACAGAGGATCAGCCACCTTATTACTTCTTCCAGGCTTGTGTTTTATGCCATAATCAAACTCTTGTAGGGTCACGGCCCATCTTGCAATTCTGCCCGACGGTGTTTTTGTGGCCAACAGCCAACAAAGGGCAGCATGATCCGTTATTAGCGTAAATTTGTGACCGTAAAGATAGTGACGGAAGGTTTTCACGGCAAAAATTACACCAAAACATTCTTTTGCCGTGGCGGTGTAATTTCTTTCAGCCTCATTAAGTAGGCGCGATGCAAATGCGACAGGGTGCTCTCCATCTTCACGCTGTTGACTGAGGACGGCTCCGATACCAACGTCACGTCACACAAAATCAGGGTACATGAGGATCGGCTGACTAGTCAACTTGTTTTTCAGAGTCTGGAAAGCAATTTCACAACCGTCTGTCCAGTCAAATTGAACGTTCTTCTTAGTCAGATGATGTAATTCACTGGCAATATTGGCAAATCCTTCGATAAATCGACGATGGTATGAGCACAGACCAATGAAAGACCTTACGTCTGCGACAGATTTAGGCCGGGGAAAACTTTTGCTTTTGTCTATCTTTTCTGGGTTTGGCTCAATGCCCCTTCTAGAGATCAGATGTCCTAGATAGATGATTTTCTCCTGACAAAACGTGCATTTGCTAAGCTTCAGTACCAGGTTGGCGTCTCTTAGACGACTAAAGACAGCCTGTAGATCGATTAGATGCTGATCGAAGGTTGGAGAAAAGACGACAATGTCATCGATGTATGCCAGGCAAACATGCCATTGGAGACATGATAGAACAATGTCAACAAGGCGCTGAAAAGTCGCTAGAGCATTGCACAGCCCGAAAGGCATCACTGTAAATTCGTACAGACCGTACAAGGTGGTAAAGGCAGTTTTGTCTGCGTCCTTATCCGACATCTTAATCTGCCAGTATCCACTTGCCATATCGAGGGTTGTGAAATACCTGGCACTTCCTAAAGCATCCAGAATTTCGCCAATTCTCTTCAGTGGGAACACGTCTTCCTTGCTGATCGCATTCAGTTTTCTGTAGTCCACAAAATCACACAAAATCTAAGATCGGACCGACCTTCGGCTTAGCTGTTGCCACTGCCGGCCCAAACTCGCAATTCCTTTGCGGGCAGGAGCAAACAAGCGCGAAATATTAAGCATGCCGACAACATCTGTTCCGTTGCGAAAACAATGAGCCATCAGGAATCCCAACGTGATGTAGAGACGCCACAAAAAAATCCAAATCTGGTACCAGTTTAATGATAAGCCATATAGGAAACCGAAATACCCGTTGTCCATACCGGAAGCTATGAAGTTCATGGTCCCGGTCTGACTCGATATGTTATGTTTTGCTTTCATGCCCAAAGAATCAAGAATTTTCCGCTGATAGCCTGACTCGCCTAATAGTTCGTTCATAGTCATTTGGGTCTGCAAGTCAGACCAGTTATACATGACAATCTGATGAAAAATAGTCGGTTCAAAGGTCCAGGTTGAAGTGTAGTTCCAGTCGAAAATTCGAAGTTCAGGGATGTCTCTTAGATCTGTGCATGTTCTGTCCGGTTTATACAGAAGAGTCTTGTTCTGAAGTCTGAAAGGAATCTCCTTACTATGACTGCACTCTGCAGGCAGTCCATGTGTTTGTACAATGTTCGTAACCACATCCATGAAACCCAAGTGCTCTTCTACAGGTGTCGTTCATAGGAGCTAACCAATAGTTACCCGGCTCCAGGCTTTGACACGGCCATACCGCCAGCTCGGGCATAAACATTTGGTCGCTGTAACACTGCCCGAACCGTAAGAGTTGGATTAGCCAGCAGGTCAGCTTTCAATATCTCCAGAGTATTGGAGGCCATTTTACACACAGCATTCAACGCATGGGCAAAGGCGAAGCGGACGTGATGACTCTCTTTCAAGGTAACGGCCTGG
Source organism: Trissonchulus latispiculum (assembly GCA_030248195.1). Taxonomy (NCBI): domain Eukaryota; kingdom Metazoa; phylum Nematoda; class Enoplea; order Enoplida; family Ironidae; genus Trissonchulus; species Trissonchulus latispiculum. The sequence goes on along the minus strand of JASAND010010586.1, from coordinate 83,602 downwards.
AGGGAAGAAGCTAAAATATCCGTGGGCACGATACCTTTGTGCTCTGCCCAACTTCGAAGAATTGGTTTATCCGCTTTTGCCAGATACCGTTGCAGAGCAACTTCATCAATAACTGGATTTTTCGTAGTTGGGGTGACTTCCTGTTCATTAGCTTGTCTTTTGTGTCTTGACGTTCGAGCTCGATGAAGCCAATAAAGTCGTTGGCCTAAAATCCTAAAGGGAATTCCTTAGTCACTGACGTGTAGCTCTTGCCCCTCGCAATCACGTGCAACCCATTTGTTGCGAAATGTCAAGGCTAAGTTACCGTCTTCTGATAGCCAGTTTTCGTCCCACTGATGCCCTGGCAAAGGTTTCCACGGGAATAATTCACAACTTTCATCCCTGTTTACTTCCCAGAGAAGATAAGTGCCGTCTTTCAGCTGACACGCTCCGGATGAGTAATCACAGTGACTGACATCTCCCGCAGTACTTTCCATTTGTTGTGTATGATGTCGTTTGTACACATAGGCTTCGTGCAAGAAGCAATTGGTGATTTCGAAATGTTTGTAGTAACAGCAATTTATGCCTCCTCCAGGATACCACCATTCTAAGTCCCTGCTCGTCTCGTAGAGATCGCCCCCCTTCAACAACGACCCTTCGCTGCACTTAAGCAATCCTTTAATACTGTAACACTTATCTGCGTCTACACGGTGTGGATTATTTTAATCAATTTTCAATGTTTCTAACTTAAAATTGTTTAAAATGTAATGCTAAATTCACGACCGCTCAAACTAAATTTACACTCTTGTGTACGGTCCAAGGCCGGACTAGCTAATTTGTCACTCTCTTTCAAAATTGAGCGCGCAAAGTCAGTCTAGTTTAAACTCTCGTCTGGGACAGCCGGGCCCCTTTGTTACGTTTACGCCTCATTATTCTTGTTAGTTGGGCGCCTTTATTTCCCGCCTTTGTCGGTATCTGCCTGTGGAATTTTTCTGGTCGGTTTGTTTTTGTCTTTTATTTTGAGTTCAAATTTTGTTCTGGTGCCTGGTGGGGCAAGTGAATGTGGGTAATTATTTTGAGTGAATAGTTTGTGTGAATTTCAGAATAAACTCGCGTGTAAAAAGTAAACTCGTATTTACTTCTAGTTGCTATTTCTTTTTTTATATTAGGCTAGGGTAATCTGACGTTAGGTGTCTTGGCATGCACACACTCTGTCGAACTGTTGCAATCTTCTCAAATTTCCAGAAATCTGCTTGTCGGGAGTCACGCTCTCAGAGCGTACTTTCTACAGGTCTATTTCTGTGATTAAAATTATTTGTTCAGAGATTTACTCAACGTAATCTCTACAAACTGGCGACCGTTCTCAGGTGAGTAGCATGTCAGATTCATTTCGTCCGGTTACCCGGGCATTTAAAAAGTTTTGTGATAACACTGTTAAATTATTTAATGAATTACCATCCAGTCAGGCACCAGAACATTCGGAGAGCTTTTTGAGTCGAAATTTCTTGAATTTTTTGCCGGGGGGTCGTAGGTCAGGGTGAAGTGTTCTCCCCCAAAATTATCAAAATCCCTCTCCCCCCTTAAGTTCTGGGTGTCCCCCACCCCCACCCCCCAATTGGTTGTTTCTTCCCCCCCCCTCAATCTCTTCTCGGTGCAGCAGAGTTACAGCTTAGCCAAGCCAGCGTCCCCAACCCCTCCTCCCGCAAAATTTTCCCACCCCCAAAATCAAATTTTGGAGCTCCCCCAAAATCAACAGTTGGAACCACCCCGCCCCCCGATTTTTCGGGGGGCGGTTCGGCCCCCAACTCCACCAGCGGGGCGACGGGGTACGGTTGCCTGTCACCCTCAGCAAACTTCTGGTGTTCGGGGGGCGGGTTTAAATGTTCCAGGAGCACTGCAGCATGCTTGGGGGACACCAACGGTTCCCGACGGTCCGGGCGTTTCGTCAGTTTCCCGTCAAAATATCACCTCCTCCCCTACTCGTGACCCGAAAAATGCGGAGATTTTGGGTGAAACTACTGTGCGTTTGCTTGGGGAACATATTTCGGGGCCTTCCCAGGGCGTTTCTCAGTTAGCGGTGCAGTTTCCGGGGGCGGTGGCCGCGCTGGGGGCAATAAATTCAGCACCTCCGGGGGGTGATTTTGTAAAAGTTCAGCCCTTCGAAGGCTCAAATTTTAGAAGCAGTCTTGACAGTTTTATTCCGTCTCGCTTTCATGTTGCTCGTAGTACGGCTGTGGTTCGGGAGGCTATGTCGGGGGGTGGGGGTGCCCCTCCCCGGGCGACAGGATGTCAGTCTGGTCAATCGGGGGGTGGTCCGCCCGCTTCTCGGTCTCAATTGTTTCATCCGGGCCTTGGCGAAATTCAGTCAAATTATGTCTTTGCTGGGGGCACTTTCCCCCAAAATTCTGGTGCTGTTTACCCCCCTCAGTCTGTCTCCGGTGCGGTAGAGTTTCAGCTCAACCAAGCCGGGGGTGAGGCCCCTCCTCCCCCAAATTTTTCTTACCCCCAAAATTCTAGTTCTGCTTACCCGCATCAGTCTCTCCCCGGTGCTTTAGAGTTTCAGCTTAGCCAAGCCGGGGGTGACGCCCCTCCTCCCTCAAATTTTCCCTATACTCAAAATTTTGTTGGTACAGCAGAACTGGACGGGGGATAAGTTTGTAATTCGGCTGTAAATCACGGATCTGGTTCGTTGAGTGGGGAGGGGTCCGAGTCCTTCTCATCTGACTCGGTTTTACGTCAAGGGGAGCATGCAACTTCTGGGGGTCCCCACCCCCATGTCCCTATAATTTCTGGCCAAAATTTCTATTCCCAGCCGTTGCAACCTGGGGCTCCGGTTCAGACGGTTGCCGCACATCTGGTTCAAAATTTACGGCGGGACGATATAACTTATCATCTTCCCCGTTCCACACATATGGGCGGGTACACGTTACCTCGAGATCTGTATGGGGCTCTGCTGATTCCGTACTGTATGCAGGAGATGGTGGCTTCTCATGTCCACGCGGCTGACTTTGTGCCTCAAACTCGTCCTTCTAGTCCGGTGGAGGTTCCGCACCACTTGGAGCCTCACTCATCTGCGGTCGCCCTCAGGGAGGCCAAGGGTGTTGTGTCGGCTCACACCGGGGACGGTCGCCCTCAGGGAGGCCCACCCCCGGTGCAGCAGGGTTTGGCGGCGGGTCCTTCTCCGGGCTCTCATTCGCAGCCACAACAAGTGTACGTACAGCAGCCATCAGCTCCTCCACCTCCGGGGCCCCCACCTCCGCCTCCTCCAGTTTTTGTTCCAATTCCATATCCGGTTGATCACGTACGTAAAACATCTAAAGCCCTTAAAGTCTCTCGACATCCGACTCCTGAAAGTATGGAGGCGACAGATATTTCAGTTTCAAAATATGATACGACTTTGTTTCGTTATTATTTGGAGGTTCTGAGGGATGTCCCCCGATATGACCCCAAATATGCATACTTTGAAGACTGGCTGCCCCAGTTCGAATCTGCTGTAGCTGTTCATTCCATCCCTGAGACCCAGTGGGGGCGGTTATTATGGAACAAATTGTCGGGGAAAGCACAAATTTTCGCCTCCCGATGCGGGCCCTCAGTCGTTGAGTCATATCAAGGATTTTTAGAATTGATCAAATCACAGTTCCCGAAGCCACAGCTTTCGTTGCGTGAGAGGCTTTCGGCGTTTGCTCACCGAAAGCAACACCACAACGAATCTGTGCGCCATTATATTTCGGAACTTCAAGCTATGGCTCTCGACCTGTGGGATTCGCAGGAGGAGCGCGAACAGGAATGTGTTCAGCAGCTTTTTGCGGGGGTCCACGACAAATTTGCTACGGCACTGGCCCCGTTGTTTTTACATGAGCGCCCAACCATGCAGGATGTCCGGAGAGTGATCGACCGGTTAGAGTCCCGGGAGGTACGCGAACCGGAGGGGGACACCCTTTCATATGATTTACCGGTTTATTATGTCGAGGAGGCTGGTACGGAGAAAAAACCACTGCCTCCAAAACCATTCGAAAATTCTGCTAGCTCAAACTTGGAAGCTGCTGCCTCTCGTCTGGGTTTTCGTGAAATCAAAGATTGGTTCGAATCTCATCTAAAAGAGGCTCTTACGCAGTGGGAGGAAGAAAAACGGAAAAAGTTTGCCACTCCCTGTAAATTCTGCAAACGTAGGGGGCACTCTCCGGACAAATGCTGGGACAGGTACCCCTCTAAGGCCCCTCCTGACTACAAAAATCGTACTCCTACGGAGAGGGTAGATCATGTGGGACAGTATACGTACCCAACTCAATACCGGGGACAACCTTCGTATCCTCAGCAGTACGACTATTATTTCCCTGCAAATTATTCTCCGGCCCCATCTCCGCCCTATTATCCCACCAACCCCCCAGTCCAACATCCCCCTCCTCTGCCTGCTCCCCTTATTCCCCGGGCCAGTTCGAACGTACAGGGTGCTTATGTTAGGGGTCAAAATGCACATTCTCAACCGTCTCCGGAGCCGTCGACCAGCTCTCCGATTCCATTTCAGCGTACTCTTGCTAATGCTGGTATTCCGGATATAAATCAAACTTTTGTACGTGCTTCAGATTCTGGAGTTGCGGGTTATTCTGCGCCTCCATCGGCGGGGAGGGCGTCTCCAGCACCCCGTGGGGTTACGGCACAACAGGCAAATCAAATTGTGGGACATTTTCAGGTCGGTATGGTTTCTCCCCGGCCAGCTCGCGGAGCCTTGGGTGGAAAGGACCCCTCTGAACCCGACCGTAGGGGCTCTGATCTGATAAATTCTTTGAATGCGGAACACTTGGATTTGACTATGACAGAAGCACAGCTTTATAATGTTTTTTTCAAAAGTTGTCCATAATTTCACGACCTTGCAAGCCATTCGTAAAGAAACGTACGATTTCATGGAGGAATATTGTATTGCTATTACTTCTCAAATTCAGGACATGGCTTTTCTTCTAAAACGGTTATGTCCGTTTCAGACAGAATATGATTCGCTTATGTTTGCAGAACAGCCCCCACCCCCGTCTTGGTCTGCGGGGTTTTCTCCCATGTTGGCAGGGGGTGGTGCCCCTCGCTGCTCTCGATCTGAAAATGTCTCGGTGGGAACTGACACTGAAGAACAAAATGTTCCAAAAGATGTTCCACAACCTGAAAAACCTGCATTGGGTCATTCAACATCAGTTGCGATAACCCCGGGAGGGTCCACCGGAATCGAATCTGAGCAGGTACTAGCGGCCACAGACTATATACCAGCCATAGTTGTCAGTTCCGGGGGGACAAAAATTTTGGCCATTATTGACTCCGGGGCAGCCATATCCATTGTCAGTCCCCGGACAGTTAAGCGAATTTTGAAGGGGGGCGCCAATGTTCGATTCCATCATCCGGACCCTATCACCGCAGTGACATCTAATAACGCGCCTTTAAAAATTTCTGCTAAAGTTTTCGTAAGTTTCACGGTGGGGCGTAAAGAATATGGGTGGTCTTTTCATATGGCCCCTGAATTTTCACGGGAGATGTTAATAGGGACCAATTTCATGAAAAGTTTTCAGTGGGATTTGTTATTTTCTACAAATGAGGTGAACATGCAAGGAATACACCACCCATTATTGTCGTCAGCCGAAATTTACTCGGAATTTGTTGCAAATTGGTGTGACGACGAGCCTGCGGTGATGTATGTAGATGTGGGGATACTCCCGTCCTCGGAAGTTTTGGCTCTGGCCCCCACCTCCCCTGCTGTCCGGGGCCCGACCTCTCCGTTTGATATGTACCTGCAAAAACAAATTGTATTTCAATGCCAGGAAGAATATCCGGACCGCGCTCCTTTTTCAAAAGAGGGGGTAAGCGGCGATCAGGAGGAGGAAGGCCAGAGTTTCGAAATTGTGAAAGAAAACACGACTATGGCTCCTCCGGATTCGCCTAAAATTTCAAAAGAGGGGGTGGACACCCCCCAATTTTTTCATCAAGTTTGTTGACACCCTGTTTGATTCCACCGGAGGATTTCAAAAGGCCATCACCACTAATTTCTGTGGGATTTTCTGACACTGTACAATATTGGGTTGAGTTGCCTCGTGTACCACAGGTTGAGCCCTCCACCGGTGAAGACGACTCGGTCTGTAGACCGATCAACTTCTCTGGGGGAGCCCCCGGGACGACAGAGCTTCAGCTTAGTCAACTCGGCGGGGTATGGCCTCCACCTGTGTCCACTGGGACCTTGAGAAAAGCGGGGCCTGCGGTTCCCGAAGCCGGGGAGTGGGTTCCAGTTCCAATTGTCCGGAAAGCTCACCCGGGTAAACCGGGCTATACGTATTTAAGAACTACTAGCTCTGCGCATCCTACCAGTTTCAGAGGCCAAACCTGCGGCAGAAAAGTTCTGGCTCCCTGAGCTGGTTAAGTCTCCGGCATTCATAGCTGCAGAAAAGCATGCTCTTATTTTGAAAGCCTGTCCCTTAACCGGAGTGCTATTGCTCCGGAGCTCATTAACATAAACCGACTGAAACCATTTTATTCGTAAATATAAATGTGGCCCACTAATTTTGTCAAATTTTCTTTTTGTTTTATTGGAATACTTTTCTAGAAGCAAATTTAAATATTAGAATTTCTAAACGAATAAATTCCATCTCCAAAAAGTATGTTAAATTTGAACTTGTCCGGGGCTCAGTGCTCCGGACATGATTCAGTTGCTTGACCGTTTTTCTCATCCCGGTACTATTGCCTGTTTTTGTTAATTTTAGGTTCATAAGTTTAGGTATGCACATCTTAACGTACATTTTAGTTTTTCAGCTCAGCACTATAACCCTTTTATATTTTATTTTTTTGCACGTTTACTAGTCACAATTTTGCCTTCCACCAGTACACTTGCAATAGTTTTTATTTCTAGTTTCAGCTAAACGTTCCTCCGCCATTGATTCAATTGATTTCTTTAGGAAACGATTGACGTTGCGTATTGCGTATTGGACCATTTTCGGGAGTAACATGGTACATGGGATCTCACTAGGAACAGCTTAAGTTTTTCAATCACGTTGGTAAGAGCTCTTTTTTGATTGCTATGCTGCTTGGCAGGGGCGCTACGGGTTGGCTGCAGACGGCCCCAGGCGCTTTGGTACCGGGCATAGGTCAAATTTGATTGTTCCCATGTCGCACGTCACACCTTTCATTTTTCTGAGCAGCATTTGGGAAACGTGTGACGAATTAATTTTTGTTGTTTTTCTTGTTTTTCAAAAGCGTTTATTTGAACACATCTATCGTAATCAAAATTAAATGGGTGAATTTGCATGGAAGCAATTTTTGTTTTCACATTAATCTGTGCCGAGGTCGACACAGCCAAAAATGAAACTGCACCTGGGAGGCTGCAACTTTTTGGGCAAGAAGCGCTATCCATATCATTTCCAAAAATCGTAGCGGGAACAATTTTGGTTCAGGTAAATTTCTCCTGGGTCAATGTTCATCCTGTTCGCCTGGTATTGTGCCGACCTCAGCACAGATTCAATGTTCACCCTGTTCACCTTGTTTTACTGTGCCGACCTCGGCACAAAACAAAAAGGAGCGTTGCGGGCCAAGACTTTGTTGCTGGATAGCCTCGGAGTCTCTGAACACAATTAGTTAATCGGAATCGACATCGGTCGGCACTCTAAAACTTGAAAATTTGTTCGTTGAGGTTCGGATGCCCTCAACAGCATCTTTACCCTGTACTTTCATTTTTAATTCATCTTTCCAGGGGAGTTTTCAATAGCTAGTGGTTCTTCTAAAGTGCCCTTTTTCTTGCAATAAACGTTTTCAAAATTTTAGTCGTGATTCCAATTTGTGGTCTAATGAAGTGTCTTGAACTTTATCGGAGTAGCTTCGGACTCTTTCGGGGGCACCCGAGGCCTCTCTCACCGGTCTGTCATGCACGCACGTGGTGCGGTTAGGCATGTTGTGTTTTATACGTACACCTTAATATTAGCGTTGTTTTAATTTATCTATTTATTTATTGTCCAGCTTTAACCCATAATTTTACTAGTTTTTGTGATTAATTATTTTCGTTTTGTGTTTTAGGCTCCTATCCCCTTTTGGTTGCCGGTATGGGCCTACCCTCCCCTCCCCTGGACGTCCTCTGTGGTAATTGTTTTGTAGTCATGTATTGTGGTTGGGAGGTTTATTGTGTACAAGTTTTGTATGAAACTTTTTCTGTTTTCTTGATCAAAATTGGACTTTTGCAGGGGAATGGAGGGCGAAACTGGAAAGGGTGATGAGTCGTCACCTCCTGTGGGAGAGGAGCGTTCGAAAGCTTCGGCTGAAGAACAAAAGTCGGGGAGTTCAGATCAGGCAGACCAGCCTGGATGTTCAGTCTGGGGTAACCCCGGAGTCAAGCTTGTTATTGAATTGCCCAAAACTGCTCTCTATAACCCGTCGAGGTCTCTGCGGTCGCGTTCCAGCGAGGCCAAGGATTCCTCGACCGGTTCAAATCAGGATCCCGTTTTGTGCAATGCAGCAGCGGCTCATCGTTAGTCCAGGCAGGGTGGGATTTTGTGTTGGCCCGTAGTGGCTTGGTGGAATATATGTTTTGTTACTAATCTGTGCTGTGGGGGGTAGTATTGTGTTTCGCACTATACTATTAGAGTACCTGCTTGATGTTTCCTTTCAAAATTGCGTTTTCTTTTATTTCACGATATTTTAGTTTCTTGTTCTTAAAAAAATTTCCTTTAAAAATTGTTGTTTGACAGCGTCTCTTATTTAAAATGTGCAGGTACTAGTTGAGTTTAAAACTTTTTATCAACTTTTATCTTTTATTTTCTTTTTACTCAAATTACTTACATTTTTCTTTAGGCAATAGTACTGGGGGCGTTTCAATTTGTCGTATCCCGGCGGGTCCGTGGTTGCCCGTCGCCTTCGGTCGCCCTCAGGGAGGCCAAGGGTGGGCGGTCAACCCCGGACCGGGACTCCGTAGTTGTATTCTACGATTCTTTGCGATTGACACAGTCTGCGGCTGCTGACGGTCGGGCTCAGCCAGGCCAACGGTTGCCGTGGACTCATGTCTCCCTCTCTCAAAATCAAGTCGGGCCTTGTATTTGCACTGTAGGCCGTAGTGCCTGATATCAACTGTCTTGTTGGCCTGCGGGCCTGAAATTTTTGGTTGTTACGTAGGTTGTGTTTTGTTCACTACTTTTTGTATTTTATTACTCTGTACTTATGCTAGTTTTCCTTTCCCTCCCCCCCCGTCCCTGCTTGACTGCGAGCGCTTCCTTTCTGTACCTGTTATTGTACTTGGATGTTTTTGTCCCCTGGTCCCGGTTTGTTACGGGTGGCCCACGGTTTCTGCTATCTTTATCTGGAGGTTGGGCCTGTGAGTCTCGGTGATGAGGTGCGGTATGGTGTTGGTTCCGTGCGGGTCGCTTGTGCCGAGGGGCACCGGCCCGCGTCCCAGGCGGCAGGGTCCCCGATTTTTGGTCTGGTTCTCTGTCCATGGCTTGGTCCTTTCACTGGCCATTTGCGGTTGCTTAGTTGAACTTTTTCTAAATATTAAGTCTCTTGTTGTGATGATATATGTACTACCGGTTCCGTCCCCATGGCCTCGCTAGTCTCCCCCTCCCCCTTGCCATTTTTCATTCTAACTTTGTTGTTTACTGTTTCACTTATATATTTGTTTTTACGGTTTAGATTTAATCTTGGTGGGGGAGTTATTGGTCATTGTCGTGGGTTTCGTCCGTGGGTAAAATTTTCTGTAAATTTTCCTTAAATTCTTTTCCTATTTCCTTATTTTCCTGAGACTCCCCAGCCGTTCTTTTCTGTGTGTAGTCGGTGTAGTCCGTGTGTATGTGTTTAGTTTGTGTATCCCGATATGTTTCGGCGTAATTTTAGCTGTGTCTCGGAGCACCCTATGTGTAGTAGTATGTTGGGGCCCGAGTAGTATCCCCGGGAACCCGGGCTTGAGGGATACGCAAATTTTTATTTTTTTTGCCGTTATTTTCTAAAACCTGTTTTATCTATACTAATAGGTAGGGTACGTAGGCTAATCTGATTTTATTACTAACCCTTGAGCCCTTGGCCGCGGCGAGGTCGCGCGTTTCAAAAGAGGGGGTAGTCTGTGGATTATTTTAATCAATTTTCAATGTTTCTAACTTAAAATTGTTTAAAATGTAATGCTAGATTCACGACCGCTCAAACTAAATTTACACTCTTGTGTACGGTCCAAGGCCGGACTAGCTAATTTGTCACTCTCTTTCAAAATTCAGCGCGCAAAGTCAGTCTAGTTTAAACTCTCGTCTGGGACAGCCGGGCCCCTTTGTTACGTTTACGCCTCATTATTCTTGTTAGTTGGGCGCCTTTATTTCCCACCTTTGTCTGTATCTGCCTGTGGAATTTTTCTGGTCGGTTTGTTTTTGTCTTTTATTTTGAGTTCAAATTTTGTTCTGGTGCCTGGTGGGGCAAGTGAATGTGGGTAATTATTTTGAGTGAATAGTTTGTGTGAATTTCAGAATAAACTCGCGTATAAAAAGTAAACTCGTATTTACTTCTAGTTGCTATTTCTTTTTTTTATATTAGGCTAGGGTAATCTGGCGTTAGGTGTCTTGGCATGCACACACTCTGTCGAACTGTTGCAATCTTCTCAAATTTCCAGAAATCTGCTTGACGGGAGTCACGCTCTCAGAGCGTACTTTCTACAGGTCTATGTCTGTGATTAAAATTGTTTGTTCACAGATTTGCTCAACCTAATCTCTACAACGGATATTAACCTTTTTGTCCAATTCTATCTGATGATTACCCAGGAAGTATGTCTTCACGTCTTTTTCTTGCTTCACTTTCGTGCATTTATATGCTCTAGACTTGTACTGAACATAGTTGCGCTTGTACAGAAGCACATCAGTTGCCAATGGTTGAGAATCAGGGTCCGTAAACTAAACTGTACACTGCCGTGGTTCTGGCAGCTTCCAAAAGGTCTTGGCTTCATCCGAGATGCACAACATTGGATGCTCAGGTGCCATGAGCACATTTCCAGCATGTACGGAGCCTAAAAAGACGCTGAGGAAGAACAGCAGTAGGGTGCTAAACGTGGATAGCTTTGAAGCCACTCCAAGTCGAGTGATCACATCTGGAGCCATAACCCATTCCTTGGTGTCAGCAGTGGTGCTAACAAACGAGCACGAAGTTTGGGGGCTCGACTCCTGAGAATTTGTTACCTGAGCAACTAGTCGTTGATTTTGTTCGGTCAGGATCGCACTGGTATCGCGCTCATGTCTCAAGGCTGCAAGCAGTTCTTCACGGTCCGCTGTCCAGGTGCATGGGATAGAATTTCTATTCGTCATCCCCATAGACACAGCATTTACACGGCGTCTAGGCGGGCCGGAAGAATTGCTGGGTGGCGGCATTCGCAGTATGCCCGGCCGGACGCCACCAGTAAACATATTACTCCTGTTATCTCTGTTGCCTCGTGAGGACTGCATCTGCTGTGCCTGAGCCAATCGCTGCCTGCAGGCTGCAGCATAGTGCCCAGGTCGTCCACAATACTGACAAATGGGACGTAAATCAGTTGTGAACTGTCGCGGGCCCTGTTCCTTACGGGGGCCGTTCCCATTCCCCCGGCGTTTAGGGGTTCAGTTCGCCGCTATGCCAATTCACGGGTGAGCATTTGCATTTGTTGTTGTAGCTGTTCCATTGATTGTTGCAAACTAGCAGTTTTGCCACCGGCGGTTTCCACATTTACAGCTGGTAGCATTCCTGCTACGGCACCTACAGTCACTGAGCGTGACTGATCTGTTATCAATGGCGCACTTGGCGTCAATCCAGCCAGCTGATACTGGGGATGGATAGCCTCAAGAGCTTCCAGCTGCTGAGCCTTCTGCACCAATCGGCTGGATTTAGTGGAAGAAGGGATCGCTTATAATATGGGTGGAGATCCTGCAGAAAACTGCGGAAAACAACAATGTCTTTAGCTTCCGGAGTCATATCTGGGTAGCCGTCATCCGCTAATTGCTGGATAAGCCAAGCAAAATCGGCAATCGTCTCATTAGGCTTCTGCTGACGAGAAGCCAAGCTGAGGCTTGCCAACATTTATGTTTCCTTCCGTTCCAATCTCTTACTCAACTCCGCTCTTAGTCGTGGGTAATCAGTTTTGATTGCCGGGTCCAGTTCTTTGTACTTCTTGCGAGCCTGATCGCGTAGGTACACAGGAACAAGTTTTGCCTTTAGCACGTCATCACAACTTTGTGCATCGGCTACTAGATCGAAGGTAACAAACCAGTCTTTGATTTTCTCGCCTGGTCGGCCAGAAAACAAAGAGATCGGATCCCTTGGGAGAGTGAAGGTTCCGCTCTGCATCGGAATAAGTGGTGGTGCCTGAGCTGTCAAACAATCAACTTTCTGCGCAAGAACGTCAATCTGTGAGAGAGAATTGGTTCGCTGTAATTGTGCCTAAAAGTTTGGATCAATAATATTCAAATCTGACGGAGTCCTCCATAGTTCGTTTCCCATAGTTTGTATTTGTTGGTCAAGTCCTGAATTTAGGTCGATCAGTCTTGTCTCGAGATCGTTGAGGCTTGGGCTCAGAGACTGTATATTAGTCCTGTTGAGAATCAACTAAAAACAAGTGTTGCAACTTATCTTAAAAACTACACTAAAATTGATGGTTGCTGTTTGTACAGTCTTTAGTCTGTTAGCTACTTTGATCAGTTAGATCTGATCCATCAGTTCAGTGTTGTTAATTGTCGTCTGGAAAGCGGTTGCCCTTTTTTGTATTCCTTTTATATCCCCGTATGCCTTATTTTTATGCTGGTAAAGAATTGTAACCTACTCCTCGTGATCGTAGTCTGGTAAGGACCTTAGTTGTTAGTTAGGTAGGTAGAATTTAGGTAAATTATTAGAATAGGCCCGGTCTAGGAACCTGTAGTCGCTCCGCCTCTAGATTTCTACCCAGGTCCAGGCAGCTGAGGTAGGAATTTCACATATGGCGACCGTGAACAGTTTGACTCTGTCTGGTTGACCATCACATTTTCGACGAAAATTTCGAATTTTCAAATTTTTGCAATTTTGCGAAATTTTGAAATTTTTGATTTTTCTTATTTATTTTTCGTGTAGATAATTAGTTTTGATTAGTTTTCTTTAATTTTTATTGAGTTTAGTCTTTCTTTTTAATTTTTCAAATTATTGAGAATGAGCAAGCCAGTACATAGTTATTCAGATTCCGCCTTGGAAACCGTGGTCGGGGGAATTCCCCGACTTCACTGCTGACCGACCCCACCCAGAAAATTTTGGGAACCGACTTCCCCCCTCCGGAAATCCATTGGGAAGGCTTTGGGGACACTCTACGAATTTTTTGAGCCGTTTTTGGGGAAATTTTAGCCACCCCCCCCCCCCACCCCCCCTGGGCTCCGGAATTCACATCAGAATTTGGGGGAGATTTGAGTTGAGAGGTGAAGGGTTCACTTTTTGGTGAACACGACACCATTCAAAATTTAGGCTAGGTAATTTTATAAATTAATTTAATTATAATTGAAGCAGCAACGCCTACCTGGTTGACTCCCAGGGCTGCTATAAAAGCCATATTATTATTATAAATTTAGGTTGTTAAATCGTGAATTTCAGGTACCCCCCCGTTCAAATTTTTTTAAATTTTGAGTTAAATTGCCTTAATATAGGCCCCCCTACGTTGTATTAACGCGCTGGTTTGATATATTTAGTTTAGGGATATTTTTGGTCCACCCCTAAGGACCCCATTTTCAAAATTTTTTTTGAGTCCAAAAACTTAGAAATTTTTGGACTCCCCCCACTGAAATTTTCTATAGTGGTCAGAAATGAATTCTCCGTGTTTTTCTGTACCCCCCAGTAGGAATTTTCAAATTTTCAATCGACAGAATTTTTTCTAGGACCCCCATTTTGATTTTGAACTGTCGGTTACGTACATAAAAATCGAATTTTCCTAGGGCTAGATTTTTCTATAAGAGCTTCCTGGAATCCGATTTTTGGTCATTTTAGCACTAATAGGTGGTAAACAAGCTGTGATAAACGTGCCCCCCATCAAAATTTCGATTTCGGTTCAAAAAAGGTAAAAATCGATTTTGACCCAAAATCGTCAATTTTGACCCAAAAATCGACGAAAATTTTAATTTTGGACGATTTTTCTAGTTTCAGGGGCTAACAACGATTGGATAACATCAACGCCATCACGCAAGACCTATCATTCGAAGATTTTCCGGAAAATGACCAATTTTCTAAAAAAAACCCCTGTCAAAATTTTTTTTTGAGATTCGAACATAGTCATTTTTTGGGCTAATTTTTAGAATTTGGTATTTAGATCCCCCTATAGGTTTCAGTAGGTGCTCCACTCGTTCCTGAGCATAAAAATACCAGATTTTGTCCAAAGTTTTGGAAAATTTTCCATTTTGGCACCGATTTTTCAATTTTTCACATTTTTAGTCGCGGTGCCCCCCCTAGCGATTTTTTTCATTTTGAGTGTTTTTGTTGGTTTTGAGCATCTCTACGACTAAAACTACGGTCGTAGAACGCACCCTAGCTGCAGATTCCGTGGATTCCTAGATTTTTTGTGTTTTTGACCCAAATCGACCGATTTTTCAATTTTTGGTCTTTGACCCCATTATAGTTGATTTTTACTTTTGAACGATTAGACTAATTTTGTCCAATTCCACGGTCAATCCTACGAACGCATAGCGTAAACACGCTAGAAGTGCTAGGCTTTGCTCGGATTTTTCATATTTTCGCCAAAATTTAAGATTTTTTCCTTTTTGTCGACGTGCCCCCCCTGTGTTTTTTTCTGATAACGCCCAATTTTCGGATCTTTTGCCAAGAACGACTAAAACAAAGGTCGTGGAATAATTTGTTGTGTCTTTTTCTACGATTTCACCATATTTCCAGTGATTTTTCCCTAGATTTGACATTTTTTTTGTTGTGACCCAATAGTTGACTTTTGATCATTTCATCTTTTGAGCAGATTTTTGGAAGTTTTGTTTTGGAATACCATCTACGACCTTAACTAAAGGCGTAGATAAATTGTACGAGCGTTTTCTGATATTTTGCGACGATTTTTCTCATTTTTGGACGACTTTTTCCAGTTTTTGCGAAACATTTCGACAATCGATAATTCTGCGCGAGAACGTTTGGTAAGGCATAGAGAAAACTGGGATAACATTTTTGATCAATTTGCTGAACTACGCGCTCAAATCATTCCGGTAGTAACTAGAGCTCAGCATCGGCAGCATTTGCAAAATATGGCGGATATCAAAACCTATATCGCGCTTTTTAAAAGTCTGAGTCCCTACAACGGTAGAGAAACTACGTTGACTCCAGACGATTGGATCACAAGTTTTGAAGCAATTATCCGTGCTCATGAAATCCCTGAGGAGAAGAAACGCTCCCTATTGCTAGCTAAAATTGGGGAAACTGTCCTTCATCGGCTTTCTTCTCTTGGACTTCCAGATACGTATGAAGAATTGGTTAAACTTTTGAAGCTTTTGTACGAACCTGTGACAAGGACAGCGGCTGAACATTCAAGAAATTTCTATGTACGTGTTCAAAAAGAGGATGAAAAAGTTCAAGATTTCGCCGCTGACTTGGAAATTCTTGCCCGAAAGGCTTTCCCGAATGAGACTGAAAACGGAAGGGCAGTGAACATTTTTGAACAGCTTAGAAAAGGCCTTCGTTCTGAATTGAAAACCTTGGGTGTCTCCCTCCTAGCTGACTTGGAATGTTGGGGACAGAACATGGAAAAATTGCGCAAAATTGTGATTCAGCTTTCGCGGTTGGAGGAGGAACAAACTCTAGACTCGTCGACCTCCCCTTCCACTTCCAAAAAGGAAGCAAAAACGAAAGCAAAGGTCTGTAGTGTTTCTACCGCTGAAAACTCGGAACAGGATGAAAAATTATCCAAACTGCAGTCCCAACTTTTGGGTATGAAGCTCAAAAATGCGCAGTTGGAAATCGATTTGGAAGCGGTCAAAGCAGGCAAAACGGAAGCCCAAATTTGTAGTGTGAAGGCTTCTACTTCAACCGAATTTCCTACTGTTGCTATCGCCCAAGCTACGCCATCTACTTCTACGCAGTCTCCGCCAGCCCAGCAGCAGAATTCTAACCACCGATCTCCTCAGTCCCCGCGTGATCTCAGTAATGTGACTTGCTACGAATGCGGAAATTTTGGACATATAGCTTCACATTGTGCCCTGCGTACCAATCGAGACAATTCAAATTTTCGGCGCGGTCGTGGACGTGGTAGTTCCCGTGGCAATAACCGCGGCAACTACCAAAACCAAAATTGGAATCAAAATTCGCGCTCAAATTGCAACAACAGTGATAATAACAATTGGTCTCGAAATAATTCTCGTGGTTCCAGGGGTAATCGTGGTAATTCCCAAAGGCACGGTTCTCGTCCAGATGTTTTCATGGATGATGCCAGATCACTAAATCAAGGGGTGCCTTCAGGAGCGAACTTTTTGGCTCGCCACTCGAGGGTTACCAAGCATAACGGTGAGTCTGGTCAACAGGAAAAGACGGATGCCTCTGACTACCATATAAAAAGTCACGCGCCAACTCAAATTCCTAGGACTAACAAGTCATCAATGGACTATGGTTATAGGCTAAGAATGCTTAGAAGTCTAGATGAGGCATCCACCCAAGTTCAAGAAGCAGATTTACAAGGAAAAAGCCAAGAAACTGAGGAAGAACTCAGTAAAGAACAGGGAGTAAGAACTTCAAAAGGAAAACGGGTACGTAAGAAGAATCAACAGTTGAAAAGCAAGATAAAGCATAAGGTGTTGGACCCAGATTTTCCAGACAAATTCCTTTTTGAAGATGTTTTGCTTTCTTATTCGGATGCGACAAAAGCTGAGGAAAGTTCTGCGACTAGTTCTAACTCTGAATCTGAATCTGTGGACAAAGCGCCAACGGTTTGCTATCAACAGCCACAAAAGGCACCAAAGTCTGAGCCGATTTTCAATAATCGAAATTATTTAATGGCTTTTGCTCAAGGTGACAAGTATTTTGTAGGAGCTCAAGCAAAAGTTCCACCTATTCATTCACCTGTGGTTGTAGTGTCTGTCTCTGGCCTAAATACTTTAGCATTACTTGATACTGGAGCGAATATCTCCGTCATTTCGAAAAGCTTTATAGAACATTTGCAAAGAAAGGCACCAGAGGCACTCACGCCAGGTGAGCGACGTTTTGCTTCAGCTACTGCAGCCAATGGAACTCTTATTGATTTTTCGGGTTCAGTCAAATTGAAACTGTCCTTTCAAGGATATATTTGGCCTCATGAATTTCTAATTAGCGAACATTGTCCATACGACATTTTACTGGGTTCCGATTTTCTTTCCACTTATAATTGGTCTATGTTACTTGGCAGACATTCAATCTACCACCCTCTTTTCAAAGAAGTACCCCTTCTGGGCGCACCTCAATTGGATAGTATTTTACAAATTGTGGGAAAAGAAGCCCCAAAAGTGTCGAATATTTTTCTGCGAATAGGAGTGTGCATACCACCTAATTCAGAAGCGTGGGTACCAATAGCTTGTGAAGCGAATCAAACAAATACAGATATTGAAGAAGAAGACGAGGTTCTTGCTGTCATACGTACTTATGCATCTAGTAAAACCACAGACGGCTCCTTGGCCTTCACGTTTTGCGGATCCACCTAAAATGGTTCGAAATTCCACTAAAATATTGGAAAAATATAACTGTTACGTGGTCCCTGGTATCATTTCAGGCGAAAATCAAACGCAATATGTTCGAATGTGGAATTTGGCCCCAGAGCCATTGGATTTAAGACCAGGTATGCGTTTAGCTTACGCAGATGACCTCGTTTCAGTTCAGAACCCAAAAGGCAAGGAAGCTTTTCTACATATGGGTGAAAATTGGTTTGAGCAGGAGTACGTATGTGAGTCAGACCTTGTTTCGGGAGAAAACCCACAAGTAAATTCTGCCATTCATAATTCCAACTTAAAGGATACTATATTGGAGGAAGAAAAGGTATCACTTAAACAGAATAAAGTCTTAACACCAGAGGAACAATACGAACAGTTTCTCAAGGAAGCTCAACTGGATAAGTTTGAATGTACAGAAAAGACCAAAGATAGATTCAAGGAACTTCTACGTAAGTACGTACATGTTTTTGCAACACCGGACAATTTAGGAAAATGTACTACAGGACAACATCTAATTGACACTGGCATGGGAGGACCAGTAACGGCTAAGGCATATAGGGTAAATCCAAACGAAAGACTCCAAATCGAAGAACATATTCGGAAGATGCTGGAACAAGGGATTTGCTCTCCATCAGACAGTCAATGGTCATCTCCATGTATGTTGGTAGGGAAGAAGGATGGAACTACCAGGTTTGTCATCGACTACCGAAATCTAAACAAGATCACTAGGAAAGACCGCTATCCATTACCTAAGATCGATGAAATACTAGATATGTTCAGTAAGGGAAAATTCTTTTCTACGTTAGATCTTAACAGTGGGTACTGGCAGATAGAAATGTTTCCACCTCATAAAGAGAAAACAGCATTCATTTCGCATATGGGACTTTTTCATTTTAACGTAATGCCCTTTGGTCTCACAAATGCTCCCGCCACTTTTCAGCGCATAATGGAGCGTATTTTTACGGAATTACCAGTTTACATCGATGATTTGCTAATCCCTTCAAACGATGAAGAACATCACTTAAAAATGCTGGAAATTGTTTTTCAAAAACTTAGCGATCATGGACTTCGTTTGAAGATGAAAAAGTGTGTGTTTTTCCGTACAAGGGTTGAATATCTTGGGCATTTTATATCTGATAAAGGCATTGAAACTGACTCCCGTAAAGTCACTGCAGTTCAGAATTTCCCTGTACCTAGGACAATTAAGCAGCTACGTGGATTTTTAGGTATGGCTGGATATTATAGGCGATTTATTAGTAACTTTAGTACCATCGCTGGACCTTTGAATAATTTGTTGAAGAAACAAGAGAGTTTTCATTGGACAGATGATTGCCAAACAGCTTTTGAGAACTTGAAAAAGGCACTAACGAATGCACCTGTTTTGGCATACCCAAATTGGGATAATCCATTTTTATTAACAACTGATGCAAGTATTCAAGGTCTCGGTGCAGTACTAGAGCAAGCTCAAGAAGGTGAATCTAGACCAAAGCCAATAGCTTACGCTAGTAGATCTTTAGTGGGTGCTGAAAGGAAATACGAAATTTACGAACTAGAAGGACTAGCCGTAGTATGGGCATGTAAACATTTCCAACATTACCTACGTCACCGACAATTTACTCTGTATACCGATAACGAGGCTCTTAAGTACATCTTCACTTGTCCAAAACGACAAGGTAATAGCAGATTAGCTAAGTGGCACATAGCACTGCAAGAGTACAAATTCACAGCGTTACATCGGAGAGGTGTTGACAATCCAGTAGCAGACGCTCTTTCGCGTAATCCTAAGTCCAAGGACAACTTTTTGGCTGACATTGCGACGGAGGATTCACGATTGCAGCAAGTACGTACGCAAAACAACAATACTGAAGCTACATCTGAAAATGAAGAGGAATTCGACGTAACTGAAGACATGTATCCACCTGTATTTTCTATTGAAAAATTTTCAGACGAAAGTTGGATTCAAGCTTTGAATGAAGATCCTGAATTTGGTCCTTTAAAAGACTATATGGAAACGGGACGTTTAACAACTGATGAAAAAGTTTGGCGTTTAATCCGTCTCGAGGATGATTTCGTGCTTGAAAACGGGATTTTGTATAGACATCACATAGACGCTCATGGACGTAGACGATATGCGTTACCTAGAACTACCTGTGTACCTCAGAAGTATCGAAATTACATGCTGTATCAGTATCATAGTGCACCAGATACTGGAGGACACTTAGGTGTACCCCAAACCATTTATAAGATAGCTACGAAGTATTATTGGCCGACTTTATCAACAGACGTGACTAGATACGTACGTAATTGTATAGTATGCAATAAATTTACGATTGGTCCAAGAAATCCACAGGCTCCTATGAAGCCCTATCCACCTGTAACTAAGCCATTTGAAAGGGTTTACCTAGACGTTTGTCATTTTCCTACGAGTAAGAATCAAAAGGTCTGTGTTCTTGTTTTGATAGATCACTTGACGCGTTGGGCAGAAGCTTGGCCTCTAAGGAACGAAAAGTCAGAAACGCTAATACGTACGCTTTTATACGAGTTTGTCTTACGCTATGGTGTACCTAAGGAAGTAGTTACAGATCAAGGCCCTAATTTTCAATCCGAAGTGACAAATACATTCTTTAAGTTGCTAGGAACTACTAAGTTACGTACGACGGCATATCATCCACAATCTAACGGACTTGTAGAACGGGTTAACGGTACTATACGTGAAATTATTAAGAAGTATATCGATACGTCACAAAAGGACTGGGACATGAAACTCGCTTTTGCTATGCACGCTTATCGAACATCTTTTCATTCGACTATACAGGATACTCCGTATTTTCTACTTTTTGGTCGTGATTGCACTGTTCCTGAAGATTTACTTTTCGACAAACTTGATAAACCTGTGACTTCTTTAAATGCGTACAAAACGTCAGCGATGCGTCAATTAACGGAAAATTGGGAATTAACTGCTAGGATAATTAAGGATAAGAGTGAGTTAGTTAAGCAAAGGTACGATCAGAAAGTACGTATAAAGCATTTTGAAGTAGGACAGCTAGTTATGCGAAATATTTCACAAGTACCTGTACCACAAGGACATATGGCTAAATTAGCTCCAAAATATGACGGACCATTTCGCATTGTGGAACGGATTTCAGAGCAAAATGTTCGACTAAGGTGTTTACAGACAGGAAAGATTAGTAAACCAATTCATGTAAATCGACTAAAGAAGTTACCAGATGTACATCCAGAATATACTGAAGATACAGTAGAACAATTTCAAGATCTGGAATTTGAAAAGCCTGAGGAAAAAGCTTCGCCCGGTGTAGTGGAAAAGCAAGGGGATAGTAACGGCGAATTAGAAGAACAAGTACAAGCGGATACAAATGAAATGGAACATCACGAAACAACTAATACTGACGTGACTAACACAGACGAACAAGACGAAACTGCTAGTGTAGAATATGTAGTAGTAGCAACACCATCTAGCACTAAAGCACCAGATGCACTTATGGCACCTGTAGGAAACTTGTTTTCATTCGATAAGGTCAGATTTTTAATTTGAACATCTTGTACGGCACTATTTTTGCACAACTGTAAGCAATGTCGTCGCCTTTTCAACGGTTTTTCTCTTGAAAGTTCAAATTTCTTGACCCTTTCTCTTTTCGATGTTTCTTAAAAGTTTTCTTGGTATTTGGTGATTTAAATTTTTTCTCCTCTTTTCACCTCAACTTTTTTTCTTTTTTAGGAAATTTTTATGTCACTTGTTTTGTTTTCTATTTAGTCCTAATTTTGTATTGGTTTCTGGCCTTCTCTGATCAGTGGTCTCAAAGTCTCTGCTATGAATCGCCAGCATGACATGGTTTCGGACTCCAAGGAACAGGAAAATCCGGACCAACACAAACGAAAAATGCGGTAGATCGACAGCGAGAAGCGCGACGTCGTAGACGGCACCAGCAATAGCAAACTTGCCACCGAACGATCAGCTCACGTTGAATGAATGGAAGGTAACTTTTCAGGACAACCTAATCCAACAATCATCTCAGGTAGGCACTGTTGATATGTCTGCGAGCGATCTTTTTGGATCGTCTGTGAGCCATGCAACCGTAGCCCTGCCATCTCAAAACGTCACTGCTGATATGACTGCGAGCGATCTTTCTGGATCATCTGTAAGCCATACGACAACGGTCATTCCATCTTTAAAAGTGTGAAAACTTCTTCTGATGAAAACTAATTGTCAACGTTCAATGTGGCCGAAAACTTCAATTCCATCTTTTGCGAAACATACTGACGAATTACCTTTTCTGGACAGACGTGTAAAACGAAAATCCTCATTAGCTGAATACTATGCACAAAAGGGTTTAATTCCATCTTAAGTCTAATCATTTTTCCCTTTTCTTTTTGTCGGTTTTTAACATTCCTACCTACGTTGGTGAGTTGTCTTTCTGGACAATCTACGCAATAGAGTCATTGGTTTGGCTGAGTGCGAACTTTCTGGCTCGCTTTCTAGTTTAAACCGTGACTCATCCAACTCAAATCCTAATCATTAGTTTTGACATTTTCATGGACGAGTTTAAACAGTTGCGTGCAAAGAGGTCTAAACGTCATGTTCAAGTTTGTAAAACGGAGTTGTAAACGGATTTGGTTTAATATTTCACGACGATAGCATTTAGTGACTTTTTTGAGGCATAATGTGGTTTACGGGTTTATGGATTTAAAAGCCTCATGACGATAGTAGTATAGACGGTAGACGTATTTTGGAATTTTTGGTGATTCCTTAATTGTGACGGACTTAACAAGCGTAAAATGCGGAAAACAAGCGGAATCTTTATTGCGCAGTATTAGTATTTGCTTTCGGTGATCACAATATTCGGTAGTAACTTTGTATGATAGCTAATTAATTAGTCGGTATATGCTAGTTTGTATAGTTATTAGTTTTGTTCGATTTTTCTTGTAGTCATGTAAACGTGTACAGAAGTGCTAGTTGATTTGATAGTTCGTAGTGGTTAATTTTGTATTTGGAGTTTGTTATGCATATTCAGAAAATCCTAAAAAAGCAATATTCGGAAAAACCTAAAAATATTTGCGTTATTAATTTGTTTTCTTGTTACCTATATGCTTTACTTATTTTGTATGGTTGTATACGTACGGTTGCTTAATCATTATGGTCACCTTCATTGGTTAATTTTTGTTTTCAGCTAATCCCATTGATAATGTTATGTTTATTTGTATGTTGTTGTTTTCGATGATAATCGTATTTTTCCTACGCGATGCACTATGAATAGTTATGAATTACTAGTTAATTAGTATAAAATGACATTTTATTCTATTTTCTCTTTATCTTCTCAAAGATTTTCTCTTTCTAGAGCTCTTCTTCTTTAGCGTTCGCTTTTAACTACTTTCTCTTTCCTATCTTTTGATTGCATTGTCGGCTCTGTATAGCCAATATATTATAAATGTATGTGTTTTTAATTCGACTACAACTACGGATATAACAACAGCTAAATTCGATGTCTTCTGAAGATACAGCTGCGATCCAGAGTAGAGTTCATACGGGTTTGAACTCATCCTACGGTGAAACCAGAAAACTATCACCCTAAATTACACCTTAAATTCTACAACTACAACAACGATGCTGCAAATTTATGGACACTATATAATTTTAATTTTGTTTGTTCATTCTATGCATAATTGCTTGTTTGTGTGTTTTTCTAATCGTCTTTGCCTTAATTTTTTGCCGGTACTATGCCTTATAATTTTTGCCATTGATCGGTCATAATGTTGTGCTTTATTTCTATGCCATGTACAGTTATTTTTGCTATATATATTTTACTGTATGATTCGTTCGTAAACTTTGATTCGTCTAGTTATGTAACCCCTTCCCCATATTTTTCCCCTATATATGTATGTGCTTTAATTTTGGTAGCTATATATACGTATTTGTGTTTTCTCTTGTTTTCTTGGAAAGATCAGGTGATCTTTATTTTTTATGCGGCGGAGGAAGGTCCGTGCGCTAGATCTTTAAAACTTTTGGTTAAAAACATTCTTAATAGATGAAAATGTTTCTTTGTTTGCAATAGTCTTTACTTTATTTTATGTGTATTGATTCTATGTTTTGTCGTGTATAGGATAACTTTTGTTGTATAGTTTAGTTAGGATATTGAATGTTGTGGTTAGTTAGGTTAGTTTTTGACTTTTGAAAAGTAGTTTGATATATGATGTAAAAATTAACCTATCTACGTTTTGTATTTGTGAATCTTGTATTTGTTAGCTAGGATTTTGTGAACTTTGTATAGTTTAGGTAGTTTTCTTGTAGTTTTGTATAGTAGTGATTGGCCGTAAACTCTGTATTGTTTGTTGTTTTCTAAAAATTGATATAATGCGTGTTTGATTTGTATGTATGAAAGTATGATTGTTGAAGGGCCATGAATGTATGAATAATTGTTGTATTTCTACTCTTTACTGTTTTCTATTAATAGTGGCTTTTTGGGTATATTACCTTTTCTATGTGGGTCGTTCTCTTTCCCTTTTCTATTTCTGGTTACTTATTTTCGCTATACTTAGTTTGGTTGCAACTACTTACTGTATTGTTTCGTTTACTTTATTCTCCCTGTGTTTCGCTATACTTCGCCTGTCTATGACTTCCACTTTGCTACCACTTTTCTAACTTTAATTTCTCTTAACTTCTATTTGTGGTTTCTTTATTTTAACCATGGGTAAACGTGCCAGGATACGTGGCTCATAACTGGTCTCATGGGAATTGTGTGAAATCTATGTTTACCTTTGAAATTCTTTTTAACTTTCAACTATTGAATTACGGTAGCATCTCTTCTCCATCTTGTATTTTAGCAGGCGCTAAAATTTTTCTATCCAGGGGAGGATGTTGAGAATCAACTAAAAACAAGTGTTGCAACTTATCTTAAAAACAACACTAAAATTGATGGTTGCTGTTTGTACAGTCTTTAGTCTGTTAGCTACTTTGATCAGTTAGATCTGATCCATCAGTTCAGTGTTGTTAATTGTCGTCTGGAAAGCGGTTGCCCTTTTTTGTATTCCTTTTATATCCCCGTATGCCTTATTTTTATGCTGGTAAAGAATTGTAACCTACTCCTCGTGATCGTAGTCTGGTAAGGACCTTAGTTGTTAGTTAGGTAGGTAGAATTTAGGTAAATTATTAGAATAGGCCCGGTCTAGGAACCTGTAGTCGCTCCGCCTCTAGATTTCTACCCAGGTCCAGGCAGCTGAGGTAGGAATTTCACAGTCCTATCCTGCTGAATTTGATACGCTTGATTGCGAAGATGATTCTGCGCTTCTTCTGGTGTTAATGAGCGTACTTCAGGACCCTTAGATTCCTTTCCCGAACCCGATCGTTTGGAAGAGGTGGAGGCTGTAGCAGTGATTGCTGGAGCAGCAGGTGCAGATGCTGTGGACGACTGCGGTTGGGTTGTTGGAGTTACTGCAGATGTTTGGGCAGTGGACCGTTGTGTTGGAGGTGAGGCTCGGCTCATGCACGTCGATACGGATTATCCCACCGCTGCCACCAAAATGTAGCGAGTCGTGGCCTCAATGTTAGACTTAACCAAACGGAAATTACAATGCAAGTTTATTGATGTTCCCCAGAGGGAAAGTGTTCGCCATTAGCAGTACAAATGTTCCCCGGAGGGAAAGATTCCAGGTTATCAAAATGTAGATTTAGCAAAGTTAACTCAATTGTTCCCCTGAGGAAATGTGACTATAAATAGTTGGTTCCTCGGAAGGGAAATTAATGTAAGGTATTCAGCACATAGAAGACTGGGCCGTAGCAGAATTAGCGAAACAACTGAACTAACTGGGGTGAAATTTGGAAGGTTTTTATAGATAGTTTTTGACGTCACAATGGTGATAAATTATGCCCTGAAGGTTGTAAAAAGACAGAAAAAGTTAGAAAAGTTGCAAAAACTGAGTAATTGGTGCATGAAGAAAGTTTGCACCCAGGCTGCTACGGTCCAGTAATAACAGTTCCGTCTTGCAACGTCATTTTCCAACTAAGTATTGAAAGTTTCTAAAACGTTTCCAGAATGCCGCACCCATGATGCCAATGAAACGATGCCAATGAAAAGTCACACCACCTCCCCTCAGAAACAACCCTGCCCTCAGGGTCCAAAAGTTGGAATAGAGGAGGACAGTGTCACTGTTGTAGTCCTTCCCAAAAATGACAAAATGTCCAAACACCTTTACCGATGCAACCACCCGCAGTTGACGGCCAAGGTAACGTTTTACCTTGTTAGGGGCCAACAGAATTTTGAGAGCGTCACGGAGTGAACCTTCAAATTAACCCCGGGAAAACAAGGCGTAAAGGGCGCTGAGGAAACAAGTAAAAGTCAGGTCGTTGAACCGATGGACCTGGTGGGTCCGGTTATGGGCACTGTCGAAATCGTGGGCTGCCCCAGGGAGCGAAGTCGTTGTCCCAAGCAAAAGGTCAGCCAAGTGATGACGACCCACCGACCGAGAGGAATAATCGTGCAGAAATACAAACCAAAAAGTGTACACCAATTTGATGTAGAAAATGTTATCATCTAGGGTAGATAGAATGCCAAAGAACCGCTGCATGGCGGTGACCATGGTCTGCGCATTGATATAATGTCCTGTCGGGATCTGGTCAGTGTCCTCCTGCGGGGGTTGGAGGGGAGATGTAAGCCCGGCTGCTTGTAGACGGTCGTGCATCTGTCGGCTGAGGCAAATTTATTGCCTCTTTGCATCAAATCGTAGAGAGGCAAGATCGCTCTACACGTAATCGCTGAGATAGGGTAACTGTTCAGCTGAGGGTGACCCGAACCGATGGGCGTATTGAATAGTACGCTCCAAATGAGCTGTCTGTTCCCTTTCATACGCGTCATGGGCATAGGTTTGGATGGGTCTGCGACAGTTACACCGCTCCACGCATGAGAAGCAGCATATAAGGGTACTGCAACCACAAAGACCCCTGCCCTTAACGGCGATCAACTGTTGTCATTACACCACCCCCTAAAAGTGGCCTCACCGACCTGTGGGTGGGTGCCCCACCCGCAGTGGGTCGGGTGTGGGTCAAAAATGAAAGTCTTCAAAAGTGGTCAAGTTTGGAATCAAATGAAAGCCCTTGGCGAGGCGATCAAATGTGGCCCCATCGGCCCACAGTGGGTCCGGTGTGGGTCAAAAATGAAAGTCTTCAAAAGTGGTCATGCTTGGTATCAAATGAAAGCCCATTTGCTCACATTTGCCCTGCCTATTGCATTGTTCAAGCTCCTTATCTGCGTTAGCTCACTGCTGAAAAGGGAACCTTTAAAATGACAGAAGGACAAGTAATAAAAATGCTCCTCCGGAGCATGAAAAAGTAATATGGGTGGTGGTGAGGTTGAAAATCAAGAGAGGACTAGTCTTAAAAGTGTTTAATATGGGGGCTATGTTCAAAAAAAGAAGAGGACTAGGTTGTGGGCGAATTAATATGGGCACAGCTTCGCCGAGCAACCTATATTCGCGGGCTTTCACGCTTCGCCATGGCGATTGTCATATATATATCTGGCTTACTTCTAGGCCAAAATTTATGGGGGGGAGGGCGATATGGGGGGCTCGAAGAACCCCCCCCCCCATCGATGGGGGCTCACCAAAAATGGGGGCATATTTTTTGACAAATTTTTAGGTTTTTTTGTGCAAAAAATGCTAAAAATCGCTAAAAAATAACTAATTTTTAGTGTATTGAAGCTAAACTTAGGGAAATTTAGGTAAAAATCTGAAAAATGTTTTGAAAATTTAGGCTAAAAAGGCAATTTTGGGGTTATGGGGGGGAGGTCAGAATTTATGGGGGGGCTCCTCGAATGGGGGCCCCCGCCCCCCCCCCAGCAGAAGTAAGCCAGTATATATACAACGCAATTAATATCAGTCAATAATAACAATTCCAGCAGTTAAACAATCGCTGCAAGTTGCTTGCATAGAAAGTTAGATTATCTAGGTATATATGTGTAAACTATATAGTAATTTGGTTGTGCTGGACTACGACAAGCAACTAGAAAGAACCAGGGCTATGATTGTAACGCTAACGGTTCAATAGAAATAGAAGATCGTCGGAGAGAGTCCTGAAATTATTGTTGAAATATATATATAGACTGTTCTTATACATAAATGGTTAAAATGCACAGTGAATATTAAGAGTTTATTGAAACAAATGTTTGCTTCCACTAAAACTCGTTTATCGTAGTTGTATATATATATATTTATATATATATATATATATATATTTATATATATATATATATATATATATATATATATATATATATATAATTTACGAACCGTAGCTGAATCTGATCACTGGTATATATTTTGTAATGTGTACGTATACGTATATAACCTTTTCAGTCTATAACGAATATGGGTTGCTCGGCGAAGCTGTGCCCATATTAATTCGCCCACAACCGAGTCCTCCTCTTTTTTGAACCTAGCCCTCATACTAAGCATTTTTAAGACTAGTCATCTCTTGGTTTTACAACCTCACCACCACCCATATTACTTTTTCATGCTCCGGAGGAGCATTTTTATTACTTGTTTATTTAAATTCTTTATTAAACAGATTTGCTTGCTAAAAATGTTTCGAATGTGTCCTAAAAGGTCAAAATTGGATATATAACTTAAAACTGCTTGTAGTGTTTTTGCGACTTCGATGTTTTCTTCAGGTGAATAAATTGTATAAACCTTGTTACATTCTTTTACTTATTTCCTGATGTCTGGTCTTACAATGGGAGAAACCATTCTTTTGTGTGTGACGATATTGATTTAGTTGTGCGGTACGCGTATATATATTAACTGTTAACCTGCATTTTGTGAACTTTTATATACGTATATATATAATATATATTATATATGTATACATATATACGTATATGCACTAGCATAGCCAGAAAAACATTTCGAGGGGCAAGCCAAAATTTTTCAAACGTAACTAGAGAAGTTATAAAAAATACAAAATGGAAGTAATAGCGCTGGTTTTAAGTGAATTAATTAATAAAGTAAATGATGATATAAAAACGGTTAAACGCTACCGGAGCGGCTGTTCGGCTGAAAGCAGTTGGAGCCGAGCCTCCCAGAAGTTGAAGAATTTTTATTTTTATTGTCTGAAATGAATTTGTTTGCACATTTCCTGCTCTGTAGCCTTTATCATTGAAAGGTGATCTGTACGTATATACTCAAATTGGTTAGTTTAAATGACAGAAAATTTTGAATTTAGTATAAATTGATTTAATTTTCATTAGTTCTCAGCCAGTAAACGGTACAAAGCTGCCGTTTGGAGTATATATAAACATATATATATATATATATATATATATATATATATATATATATATTTGCTGACGCCAGATTTTTTCAGGGGGACAATCAAATTTCGGAGGGGCATGCCCCCTTGCCCCAGCCCCTGGCTACGCACCTGAGTATATGTATATATACGTATGTACACTCGTATTATGTAGGGGCGCGATGGCGCCCCTACATAATATGGGTGTAGAGGCGTCTGCGCGACCCTCTGGAGACAGTGTTGGCCTGGTGCCAGCTAATTCGAGGTCAGGGAGGGGTAAAAAGGCTACCATCGTAAAGTACCCGGGCAGTACTACAAGTATCACCATACTTTTGGTTTAAATTGCGAAATGAACTAGGTTTTTGCACCGAAATTTAGAAAAATTTCTGACTTTGCTGGAATTTCTTAATTTTTCAAAAAAATTAAAATTTTTCAAAAATTGATTAATGTTCTTCAATTTTTTAAAAAAAAATTGTAAATTTTGTATTACTATTAGCGATAATTTATTGTACAAGCCCCTCCTAAAAATTTTGGTTCAAGGTAAAAGCCCACTCAGACTTTTTTGGGCCCCCCCCAGCCCCAGGATAGCATTATTGGGGCAAAACCCCCCAGAATCCGACTCTATATTAATGTAGTAGTTATGTCCTAATATTCTGCTGTATGCTAAAATTATTAACAAAACGTTTCTAGCCACAACTTCCTTTCGATTCCTTTTAGTGCGAATCGCACTAGCCAGTCAGCCAGCTATAATACATCCCCTTTCACATTATAGTACGTCTAACAGAATAAGTTTTAGACACTAAGTTAAGAAATGGCTTAGGCTTAGGCGTGTTGACCCACGCTCTGTTCTAAGCCTGCGAGCTCTCTGTTCTAAGCATTCAATGGTGCCACTAAGCCTCCAATCGGCTTTTTGAAAATCGCTAGTGTATCGATATAGCCTAGCTAGAAGGAGGGTTACGATATAGACATGTTTTTACATATATATATTATATATATATTATAGATATAATATACTTACATATATGTGTATGTGTGTGAGTGTGTGTGTGTGTGTGTGTGTGCGCCCCCCCGTCTTTCACATAGTTGATTGTATCTGTTTTGCATAATACATCCCCTTTCACATTATAGTACGTCTAGCAAAATAAATTTTAGACAGCAAGAAAATTTAAAAATTAGCCAGTTTAAAATTAGCCAGTAAACATTTATATATATATATATATATATATATATATATATGTGTGTGTGTGTGTGTGTGTGTGTGTGTGTGTGTGTGTGTGTGTGTGTGTGTGTCTGTGTGTGTGTGTGTGTGTGAGTGTGTGTGTGTGTGTGTGTGTGTGTGTGTGTGTGTGTGTGTGCATGAACGTGTATAAAAGCTAGTTACCCGTTTTTGTTTGCACGTCTATGATTAGCACGTCTTGCGTACGCACTAAAAGGCGACCCTTTTGGGCAAACTAAACTTTAGTGGCTTATTTCTTTGCGTGCAATTTATATTAAGTGAGTATGCAACTTAGTACATAGTGCATTCATAGAGTAGCCACAGTGGCGCCTATCTATATATCAACCGAATGGTTGACCCGATAAAAAGTCACCTGGGCCTAAATTATCAGCCAGGCCAGACCCGGCCCAGAGCCCAGGCCCCCACTAGGCACAGAGCCCGCTAGTAGGCCCGGCTGCGTATTTATAAAGTGTACACTTGATTCACGCAGCAAGAATGTGTACAGCGATATCGCGCACACTTTCACTATGTACACTTGATTCGCGCAACAGGAAAGTGGACAACGATTTCGTGCACCCTGAGAAAGTGTACACCGTGTTCGTAACACACTACATATGCACAATTCATTGTATTTTTTACGTACATTGTACATACTTTTAGAGTTTTAAGTGTAAATTATAGGCAGTTCTCAGTGAGTCAGGAAATAAGATTAGATGAGTAATTTTTACCTTAAGTTTTTCTTCAAGGACTTGGTAAGCATAGGGTTTGTACATCCACACAGGGTACGAAATAGGTCGCGGAAAACAGCGGGTCGTGGGTACCCGCTGGTCGACTTTCAGGTCAGTGGGTGCCCGCGGGTCAAAGTGGGTCAAGAGTTATTTTTGTTCACAGAACCAAATTTACGCTAAATTTCGGGCTAATTTTACCAGAAAATTTACAATTTGTTGTTTACTCTGAAACGTTGCAGTCACACAGTCTGCAGCTAAAAATATAATTTTGGAAAACTTTGAATATGTACCACATGCTGAACTGGAAAAGTCAATTTAGCACTAAAGTCTGACCAAAAATTTTTGGAACCGAACTGTGAGCGCTTGTCCTGAGTTAACCTTTGAAGTTAGCCTGTATAAAGTATATATTTCTAGAAACCTCAGGAGGAGGAGAATCCGGTAAAACCATCATATCCGGTCTATGTCCGGTTACCGGATGCCAAATCGATAAAAACGCATCAGATTCGGAAAGACAATGCTAATTCATTCATACTCTAGCACATTGGTCCTTGGCCCAAGACATCTCCGAAAATCCGGTCACATCCGGTCTATGTCCAGTAACCGGATGTCAAGGTCACAAAAACTGTACAGCAAGATGGGTAGGTCGTACAGTTTCGCTGATTGAATTTTTAGATTCAGCGGGTCGAAATTAGTCTGTATACGAAGTTTTGTCCAATTTGGACCAAAATTGCGTGATTTATGGTTGTATCCGGTGCGAAAAAAACCGGAAAAATCGGTTTTTCCTGCCTGGTGCTCGGAATCGCGAATAAAAAATGTTTTTCGGCACAATGAATATTTGGGTTAGGGCTACTTTCATTTTACCGGTGTCAAAGTAATCGAATATCCGGTCGATTTCCGGTTCTGAGCTTTGAAATTTGAGATTTCATGGGCTATTATCTCTGTATCCGGTTGGACCGGAGGTCAAATTATTTCATTAAAATGACATTTGTCTATCCCAAACAAGCATCAACCTCAAATTACTTCATATCTGCTGTAATTTTTGAATGATAGTGTTTTAAAAATGGTTCAAAAATAAGTTATACTGCGTGCGACAAAGCTAAGCGTATGGGATCAAATCGCATATCCGGTTTAACAATTACACAAAACAAGCAAAATCAGCACGTTTTTAAAACGCTATCGTTCAAACATTACAGCAGATATGAAGTAATTTGAGGTTGGTGCTTGTTAGGGATAGACAAAATGTTATTTCAATGAAATAATTTGACTTCCGGATCAACCGGATACTGAGATAATAGCCCATGAAATCTCAAATTTCAAAGCTCAGAACCGTAAATCGACCGGATATTCGATTACTTTGACACCGGTAAAATGAAAGTAGCCTCCCAAATATTCATTGTGCCAAAAACAAACATTTTTTATCCGCGATTCCGAGCTCCAGACCGGAAAAACCATTTTTTCCGGTTTTTTTCGCACTGGATACGACCATAAATCACGCAATGTCGATCCAAATTGGACAAAACTTCGTTTATAGACTAATTTCGACCCGCTGAATCTAAAAATTCAATCAGCGAAACTGTACAACCTACCCATCTTGCTGTACAGTTTTTGTGACCTAGACATCCGGTTACCGGACATAGACCGGATGTGACCGGATTTTCGGAGATGTCTTGGGCCAAGGAACAATGTGCTAGAGTATGAATGAATTACCATTGTCTTTCCGAATCTGAAGCGTTTTTATCGATTTGGCATCCGATAACCGGACATAGACCGGATATGATGGTTTATACGGATTCTCCTCCTCCTGAGCTTTCTGGAAATATATACTTTATATAGACTAACTTCAATGGTTAACTCAGGACAAGCGCTCACAGTTCGGTTCCAAGAATTTTTGGTCAGACTTTAGTAAAACAATACTTATAATTCTTTACTCGGCTTGTTCTCGTCCAGTAGGAGTATGCATATACATTACGAAACAGACTTTATGAATACCTGTACACATACTTTAATTGTATTGCGCGAACACGGTGTACACTTTCGCACGGTGCGCGAAATCGTTGTACACTCTCCTGCTGCGCGAATCGCATGTGCATTTTGAAAGTGTGCGCGATATCGCTGTACACTTTCTTGCTGCGAGAATCAAGTGTACATTTTATAAATACGCGGCCCGCCTAGCTGATATCCCCAGAGTCCAAAGTAAGCCTCGCAGTCCCAGTGAACCAGACAGGACCGGTGGGCCGGGCACTAATACCGAGCCCGCTAAAGTGCCGGGCTATCAGCCAAAGTCGAGCCGAGCCCAACAATAAATTTTCCGAGCACGGACTAAAATGGACTGGCTCGTGATCGGCCCTGGGCCTGAAGCCTGCTGCACGACCCGGGAGCAACCCTACCTACGAACCGGTAGATTCAGCTATTTAGGTATTCATTGCGGCATTTATTCACCTACCAACCTTTTACCGCTGCTTCTTCACTTTGTTTCTTTGTGTAGTTCACTCATCCATTACACATGTTCACGTAGCGTTCAGTCATGTGAATTGTTAAACCAGCGCCGCTACAGCTTGATGCAACTGCGCCTCTGTGTCTGTAGCTCAGTTAGCTAGTAGCAATAATATATATGGACCAGCTTCGCTAAACAGTTAAACACCCTATATTCGCGATCACTCATGCTCTACATATGTCAAGAACATTCTTTGTCTTAGGATTGCTCAACATACGAAGCTGAACCAGTGTTTAGAATTAGTGTATTTGTCATTCATGATTGTCATGTTTTGGCTACGGTTGGCCATAAGGCTTGGCACAGTTTCTATGTCTGTATGGCACCATCTTTGGAACGTTGCTAGGGTGCAGCAATATGTGATATCAAACTTGGTTGATACATCCACGCTTGAGTATCATTTAATGAGAACAAGCGAAGAATTCTCACACTTAATAGGGATATTTATTATGCAAACGCCAAGGAATAATTGACATGAAATGGAGTCTTTAGTGTTTTCCAACGTCCCACTCTAATAGGTGTAATTTTAAGACTACATGTGACAGACGACGCACTACATTTGTCAGCAGTCATGTAAACGGCATGATCTAAAAGCTTGAATAGGTATACTTTGATCATTTCACTTGTACCACGATTAGTGTTGTTGATCAGCCACTTTCAGTCACTTTTTTCAGTAACGCAAATTTTAAAATAATTTTGTTATATTGTGGGATAAATTTTACCAAATTCAATTTTTCTCTAACGTTTGAAAAATGTATTATACATTATAATATTGTTTTTATGATTAAATTATTTCAATTCTAGCTTGAGTCTCTTGACAATATCTTTGGAAATATCTGTGATAATATCTGTGATAAATTAGGTGATATCTTTGGAAAAGAGTTTGAAGAAGAGCTGCTTCCAGTAAATAATTATATAATGTAAAACTTGGAATTTCGACATAATTCGACGAGGATCATTCCTAATTTTATTTATAGGAATAAAGCGATATAATATAACCTTCCAAAATGGTACATAGTTATACATTATAATATTGTTTTTATGACTAAATTATTTAGCAGCTGTTTGGAATGTTTGGAGATGACATTATTGTATGAAAATTCCTGCGGTAATCGCCACACAACTGTAAGAAAGAAACTATAATAGACGGAACTCTTATGAAATTGCTACATGAAAATATTCTCCATCTTCAAAACAACTTTGGTTAACCACTAATTCTACTGGACGATGGAGATCCCAACTTATCTAACACGTTTGCGACAGCATAGCGTGCGCAAAATTAGCGAAAACAAAGACGAAAGCTAGCGCAGTTAACTTTGAACTCGCCCAAACTTTTCTTTTAAACTTCTAATCCTTCGCTGTGTAAATGTTTAAAGCGTTAATTTTGGGTAACTACAACTGAAATGTCCAGCAAAGTCGGGTCAAGTGGGCCAACAACAGCGCAGTGGGTCGCGAGTCCTTGCAATTGCATTAAACCCTGACAGAATTAGTATGTATCTTACCAGCAATGTTGGAAGATAGTAATCTTGATAAATTTCGTGGTAAGATAACAATCTTGCTAAGATTTTAGTGAGATACATAACTATCTTACCAAAGTCTTAGCAATATTACTATCTTGCCAATTTTACTATCTTGCTACGACATATTCCTTGAATCGTCCTGATTAAGCGATTTCGATTAACTGGAAAAATTAGAAATTTCTTTAATCAGTTAAAGTTTTCTATTTCGGGTGAACTTTTTGGGAATGTCTAGTTATTCTGCTTCTAGGATCGAATAGAGTTCGCACAGCTGAATACTTTTGCTCTTTCAAATATTTCATCCACACAGATTCCCTATTTAGGTTTTCAAATTTTTCGGATTATGACAATTTTTTCAATTTTCTGTGAATTTCCAGGAGTTGGTGCTATTCCAAGACTTAGTCAGGTCATCGAAAGCTTTCGATGATATATTATAGGTGTTGGAGAAAATTTAATTTAATTAAAATAGACTTTTCGCGAATATCGGGAACTGGGTTAGTTTTCTTAAGGTGCTGGTATCCTTTTGTGCAGTTGTTGAAATATGCTAAATAGCGTAGCAGAATTCGTTGAAAACCTTTGAGATTTCTTTTGTTCCTTCTGTGTAAAGCTGTTGGCTTAGAAATTTAGCTAGTTTCCTTCTGTGCATAAGTTTCGGCTTCCAAATTTAGCTATCCAGAAATTATTATTTCGTATGCAAATTTGCAAATGTGCAAATTAGTGTTAGACTATAAAAGGAGGGAACTTTTCTGAATAATCGGTCACTTCTGAATTTCATCATCATCAATTATCAAGAAGCCTCAGGACAGGAGCACCAGGAGTACTGAGTCTGAAGGTTGGTTCGGGGAAAAGGGGGGGAACCCTTGAGTATTGTTGAGCACGGTCTTGTTATTTCGAAATGTTTATTTTTGGATTGCGTAGTATTGCCGTTTTGAATTAAAGTTTAATGTCAATTTTGTATTAAATTCATTAGGGATCTTAAAATCACACTCTCTTCACGAATCTACATTCCTGCCTTCAAATTTAGACTCACCTTAATTTTAAACTCTACACAGGGCTTTTGGTGTAATTTTTTTAAAACACCATAACTTTCGCAATTTTTGGAATTGGAAAGAGCTTTATACGTCGTTTAAAGCTTATAATCTGTGCATTCACATGACCTCACGAAACTAACAAAATTAGCAAAAAATAGCAAAAATTTTCTGACATACTGAGTACTGACATCTGACAGGGCTGAATATAGACCAAAAATTTTTGAACATCGATTTCTCAAAACTGTAGAAACGGCCAAAAGTTCTTTTTGTGCCCCGATATGAAGGACATGTGAGCCGAGGGACGTTTTTTTGGATTTGGCTCCGCAGGTCTTAGCAGTCGAGAAAATCGGCCAAATGCACGACAACACGGAATTTCGCAACTTCGCATTGAGTTTTCTTGTTACTCGTTACGTTTTAGTCCAAACCAAGAAACACGACCCTCCGCAGAAGTGCGAATTTGTACTCTGCCAAAAATCTCCAGAATCCGTCGAGCAGTTTTTGGGAATTCGATGTTTAAAACAAAATAATAGCAGTTTTGCCAAAATGATTTTTCGGCCAAATCTCCAGCTTAAAGCAATGAACTCCAGCTAGAACCTCCTGTAGCGCAGTGGTTTCTTACTGCGCTACAAGTGGAGGGTCATGTCAAGTCTAGAGCTTGAACAAAAAATAAGCTCTAGCATCCTATTTCGAAAATCCCTCCTGGGCAATTTACCGAGATTGTCAAGGGGTGGCCGCCTATCTGGTGGATCTACCACAGCACCTCCATTACGGTGGACGTAATGGACGTACTGATAGCCTTGTAGAACACCTCGGGTAATTGCTATGGCAATTATTCAGTGTCAGCATCCCCTTCCCTCAAAAATGCATACGTTCTAAGCTGACACTACCCCTAACCGGAGCACCGACTGGGGTGAGGTGGCTGTAAAAAAAACTCCAGCTAATAAGCATTGATAAAATTTGCAATTAAACTGTGTATCGATTAAGTATAAATGAACCAAAATCGTCCGTGCAGTTTGGAACGAATTTTGAAAAAACTGATTTCCTCTGAAATGGCCAGTTTTTGATCGAAAAAAATCGTTTTTCGCTTATGGTGACTTAACCGCTACAGATAGCTCAAAAGTTGTAAAAGCAAAAATGTTTCTTTTGCTGCCCTCTTTCCATCCGTAATAGCCAATCCGGTGTATCGACTACGACCTGAGAGAATAATGGCAAAACCCAAAAATTTCTATTTTTACCTAAAAAAATGTTTTTTAACTAAAAATGCGGAACTGGTTCCAGAATGTTAAAGAGCACGAAAATAGGTTATTTTGCAAGTTTCAGCTAATTTTCGTAAAGGATTAAAGCCGTATGAGTCGAAAATCACCGAAAGAAAACCAGCACCTTAAAATGCCCTTAAAAAGGTAGTACAGGTATTCTTTAGTATTTACTACAGTTAATTCTTGTAATTTTTACTATTCGAAACACCTGTAGAAAATACAATTCTTAATTTTGTGGAAAATTCAAGAAGCTCCGCTAGTGACTGATCGCACAGGAGCACTTTTGTAGAAAACTGCAAAAATTCCTGTAATTTCTACAAGGACCTTTTTAAGAGTGTGTCATTAGTGTGACAATTTTATGAAAAATGTTGCTACATTATGATGGCAACGATTAAAACTACAATTTAGTTAAATATTCTGAAAAAGAAGTTGGTTGAAAAATAGAAAATTACTTTTAAAAGTTTAATTACAGCTCAGCGGTGAAATATTTTTCCAGGGGCCGATGTTATCAACGTCGAAACCCGGGTTAAGTGGCAAACCCGGGTTTATTTGCCTATCTTTAACACATGAATTTAACCCGGGTTAGCGATTTAACCCGGGTTTCGACGTTGATAACATTGGCCCCAGGGGAAAATTTCACCGGTGATATTTTTGTAATTGTCTGAAGGGAAAAATTTCACCTTACACCGACACAGAGGTTGTTCAGCTCGTTACTCTTTTTCAAGTTATTAACATACTTTAGGTACTGACAAAATTTTCAAAATCCAAAAATTGAAAACCCGTAAATTTTCCGGAAATTTGTGGGTTTTTAAAAACTCAGCCGAGAATACAGATACCTTAGTTTCCTTAATCAGAATAACAAGTTTCTCAAGTGAGAGTTACCTAATGTTAATCAATGCCATGTTCATTCGTTTTTAGCTTTATTTGTTTCTGTGACATGATCAAATTAGCTTCAACATCAATTCATGGCTTTAAGCTAGCGGCTTCCCAAACAAAACCGCTTCAAAAACTGCTTTGGACTTCGATATTTATTACTTCCGCAGCCCTGTTTATTATCCAATCAGCCAATCTTATTGTATCATTCAGACACTACGATGTGATGGTTAAAGTGGAGGTAATTTAATCATAGATATTAACACTAAATTTTAATTAATAATTCGACATTTTTTCGCTTTAGCTGACTTTCATAAATTAATTCATCAGTCTGGTAGCATAAGCTTACTATTCCAAATAAGTTTCACAGGTGTATATATATATTTCTGTCACAAAAAATAAGTGAAACCGGAAATATTGAAAATTCTTGCGTAACCTTCCCACGTTTTTCCATACTCTTGGTCTCTGATAGCGACAGGTAGGTACTATTTCTTGTCAGATTAGGGAAATTTTGAAATTCCCCAGACCTCTTGTGGTAAACATATATTTAATCAATTATCATTTATGTCCAGGTTTTCATATATCAATTAGCTAACTTTATTTTATGGTGAATGATGGCACGAGACGAGGACTTCCCGCAGGAATTAGCAGGGGCCTATTTCATAAAACTACATTAGTTACATTACATTTCCTACATTAAAATGTAGCTACATTACATTTGCTTCATTTTTGGATTTCATAAGACAAATGTAACTTTTACAATGTAATGTAGCTACATTACATTTGGGAAATCCCTTTTGACTCTATATTTTATCTCGTTTTACATTTTTGTTGCTACAATGTAACTACATTGTAACTACAGTGTAATTACATTGTAACTACATTGTAATTACACTGTAATTACATTGGAAATACATTTATTGTTCACCACAGCTACATTACTTGGACTTAAAATATTACGATTTACAACAGCTGCAATTTTGGATTAAGAATTACATAGCTATTATTACGCACAACAAAGAATGCATAGCTAAATTACGTAGATAAATAAATTTTTACGTAATAATAAAAGCTTCTAAATTTTAGAAAATTTCACTAGTTTTTAGAGAGATCGAGACAATTCAAGATTTGCTAATAAAGTGTCATTTTGTGTACCGCAAAATTTTCTAATGTCCACTTTAAAGTCGTAAGGTTCTTTCATAGGTTAAAAACTCCTTTTATTAAAGATTTTAGCGAACAAATGACAATTTTATCATGGTCTTGACCATAGTAAAAAATGTAGTTACATTTGGACTGAAAATGTAATGTAAAACACCTAAAACACTTCTATGAAACTAAGAGAATGTAACTATATACAATGTAGTTACATTTCCAACCTATGCAGAACACTATGAGAACGACTACATTGTAATGTAACTTACATTATAATGGATAAAATACAATGTAACTACATTACATTGTAAGAATGTATATGAAACCATTGTTACGAAACCATTGTTACCAAACTAGACTGTTACATTGTAGTTACAATGTAACAAATGTAAAAGGTAAAAAAGGTAAAGGTGACCCCTGGAGAATATCTCCATCCCTGCTTCAGGGACAAGGGGTGCCGGTGCTCATCCCCGGATACACAGCCTTAGAGCCAGGAGTGTCACCTCAAATGATGACTACATCCGTGGAAGGGGGGCCGGCCCTTCAAGGCTTTAAGCCCTACACGGACTCCTGTTACCTTCCCACAATAATGGTACCCATTTACCGACCAATTAAGGATGGATAGCTGGGTTGGCTAGAGCTCACGGCGAACCGATATGTGCTTAGTCCCTTGCTCAAGGGGATTTGTGATTTGTTACTACAATGTAACAATGTCGTTTGGTAACAATGGTTTTGTAACAATGGTTTCATATACATTCTTACAATGTAATGTAGTTACATTGTATTTGTAACAAATGTAATGTATATGAAATAGGCCCCAGGCTGCAAACAGCTTACAATTTTTCTTGAGTAGAACTGAAATATTTCTACAG
The DNA here is from genome assembly GCA_030248195.1 of Trissonchulus latispiculum. NCBI lineage: Eukaryota > Metazoa > Nematoda > Enoplea > Enoplida > Ironidae > Trissonchulus > Trissonchulus latispiculum. The sequence goes on along the minus strand of JASAND010010586.1, from coordinate 43,576 downwards.
AATTGAGAATCGTATAAGAATATCAAATTCACCGCCGTTAGAAAATATCTCTATAACATCTAATGGCGTAACTTTGACTTCCTCAGTGCGCACCGCTCTGTGCTTTAATTATGTGCCATAATAAATGAGTTCGTCCATTCGCAGTCTACACCTTTTGCGTCAATTTATTCGAGAAATACTGAATGGCGGCGAAGATTATTATGTATTTATAATTTAACTATTTTAGCTCAACGCCGGCAAAGGACTACCATTCCCTGCAGTTGCAATTTGCAATGTAAATCCATACAAGAAATCTGAAGTAGAGAAAAGTCCACATCTAGCTGCAGTGGTATTGCTCGGTTTTCTATTCCTATAATTTATAAAATGTATGTTACTTTAAGGTGAAGTTTTGACATTAGTTAAAGCAAGAGTACATAATAGATAAGAGTGTTACAGCTGACAGGCTGTCTGTTGTCAACTCAAGGTACATGCTCTGCACGCTAACGGCTGACCCCCCCCCCACAAACGTGTACCTAGTGACCCCCCACAAATGTGTACCCAGTGCACGTTTCTGTACGCTCACTCGCCGTATCTTTACGTGTTGAAGCTCGAAAACGCAACGCTTGCGTGCGTCCAATTTGTGTCTGCTTCGAGCTTCAAAACGCAAAGATAACGTGCTAATTTCTTTGCAGTGAGCATACACGTTTGTGGGGGGGGGTCAGCGGTTAGCGAACATAGCATGTACCTAGAGCTGATAACAGAGAGCTTGCCTGGTGTCATACTCATATATTATGTACTCTTGGTTAAAGTTAAGTCCGACAGGATATTGTGTGGAGTGTCTGAAAGAGTGCAAAATTGAGTACGTAATGTTCCTAACTTCGATTTTGCATCTATTTAGCAAGCACTTTCTCGTATACCGACTGCAAATAACAGCAACTCACTAAACTGTGTTGGTGTCTTATTCGATAAGTTAAATAAGTTTGGAAAAAGTTTGCAGAAATGGAAATTTGGGCTACAACTCGTCAGTTTTTATTATTCACTAATTTAACAATTTTACACTATTTCGCAATCACAACTAATTTTTTGTTTTTCACTTCATTATCATCATTATCATTATTCACATTATTGACTAATCGTTATCCTTTAAGTGATTGTCATAAACATTTAGATGGAAGCATATAGACGAATCAGTGGAATTTCAGATAACGATCCTGAACTGAACAAGCCTGTGGAGGCTGCGAAAAGAGAAAAGCGACAAGGTAGTGCTGCAATATTCTGTAAGCCTGTGTTGTATGACTTGGATAATTTATTTATTTAAATTAATTAATTGCCACATACATTTAGTTCATTGTCCCAGTAGGTTAGTTTCGTTCTGTACGTGCGTCGTTTAGTTCAATTTTGAGACGTCAAGTAAACTAAGTGTTAGTTCGATCACCACCTCATGCTTGAATTTTTTGGTGCTCACGTATCGTAGTAACCATTTCAAATCTTCATATAGCAGCTGTTAAATGCTGTTTTATGCAGTAAACTGTTTTAAGTGATTTTAATAAGTTCCCATGTGAAATAAAAGAAGCAGTTGCATAAGTTGTGCAACATGCAAAGTGTAAACTGTTTAACATGCAAAGTGTAAACTGTTTAACATGCAAAGTGTAAAATGTACGTATGATTAATTTTGCAGGACATGATCCTTGCTTGAGATTTGATGGATTTGCTTATACGCTGAGCGATTCACTTGATGTATGCAATGACAAATGCAACAGCCTCGGCCTTGCATGCGCTGACGACAATTTCGATTGTTTGTCACCAAAGGAATATTTACAACTTGCCCAGGCTCTAGTGGAAGCAGAAGGATCAACTCTAAATGCGCACAGCCCTACCGAAGATGACCTGTTTTCAAGAAACTTTGTTTCTGCTAGAACGTCATCGCATTCTTTCATTGCTCGACTGCCAGCCATTGATCCAGGAGGTTTTTGCTTTACATACATGGCTGACAGCACAGACCGCGTGTTGTGCCAGTGCAGTAAGACATGCTACAGTTTAATTTGGTTGTCTCTAGCATAATTGCGTCTTAGCGTGAAATGGTTTAACTTTAAGGCAAAGGAAACATGAAAACAAGAGAAATAAACTCTTAAAAATAGAAGCAATCGGTGATGCTCGTTCAAATTTTCATATTTCTGCAACTATATTTGATAAATAAATGCAACGAGGTTAAGCAGGCAAATTTCTAATCTTTTACATACTTTTAAATAAATTTATACCTACTACTGATTTTGAGCTGTGCTCCAACACATTTTAAGATAGAATGGTTCAAATTTCATGGTACAAAGTCTTACTAAAATGTTTGCCGAGGGAATTCCAGCTAATCGTTTGGTTTTTGGAAACGAATTCTAAATGTTCAGTTAGCATGGTTGGTTAGTTTGTTTCCATTATTAAAGTCGCATTCCAAGAATACGGTATTTGATTTTATTCTGAGAACTCAACTAGTCAAGCAGCTGTCGTTCTGTCACATTGATCACATTGTTTTTAACGGCTAACCTATTTGACGGGGAATCGTCAAAATCGCGCTAAGATGTTTTAGGACGTTTGTATCATTTTGAACAGTCTCAGCACTAGACCCCCTGCATTCGCAACACTATTTCCTGACTCCATCCTTAGGTTTGAACTCAGACGTACATGTTGCTTGTTTTCTGGTTGTTACGATGTTATTAGATTAGAAGTGTACTTGTACATGTCCGATATTATTAGTATTATAACTGTACTTGTTTCTCCCTAATCTTTTGATAATTCTTCCAATTTAGCTATTCCATCTCCTCCTGCTGACATTGATACCTGGTGTCCAGTCCATGCAGTGACTGTCGACAACGACTATGTGTCACCTGCAATGGCCATATGCTTATCGAAACGTAAGAAAGCCGACCACATAACGTCAGCAATCATTTAAAATAGAGTGAAAACTCTTATTTAGTAGGATATATGATAACTTTCTAATTTAAAAGTTGTGGCAGTTGTATCGGCTAACATAACGTTGGCTAATATGCTTTGACAGTTAATAATAACATCCGCAGCTCAAAAATAATTTAGTCAACAGCAGCAAGAATCCCTCCGCTAATCTTGGAGAATTTTAATGAAGGGATATAAAGCAACTTCAGCTAAGTTTTGTTTAGGTAAGCGGATAACAAAACAGTGCATATTTGGTTAACAACAGCAATAGGTATAGAGGGGTGGAAACGGTTATTCTGCCCTTACTTCTGTGTTTTTGACTTCAAGCAGTTCTAACAACTTTAGAAATATAATTTATGTAACAAGTGTTTTAATTATATACTTCTACGCATGTCGCATACAACAACTAGGCCGCCCAGTTGGGAAAATGTAGCCTCAGCATTTTCCTACCGCAAACATGTATTTGGAATCCGAAGGATTCCTTCAGATATTTCTGAAAAATACCATGCCCTAAACTTGTCTGTTGCCAGCTGGTAACAATCAAATTATTTCTAATATATAGGGCTATTACGACCGTATCAGTAATTGTATCAATTCTGTTCGAGTTTTACAAGGAGTTGGTCGTGCAGAGGCGAACCCTTTGGATGGAGCTGGCGGGTGGTCATGAAGCAGCCAAAGCATCGTTATCATTTCTACTCCAGCACGAGCCTTGCCGTCGCCTCGGATAATTGTTTATGCAGTCATTCAACGCAATTTGGAGGACCCAAGCAAAATTTCGGTCTTGCGTTATTTCTTTTCGCGAAGGCAGCGGGGTTGCGGAAAACAGAAAAAATGCCTCATATAGTTTATTGTAATAATTCATATAGTTAACAACTGTTGCGTGCGCTGTAGTGTTTACTTAATCAACCAGCTTATTCCTGACAAAACAGAAAGAACGAAACAGCACTACGTCACTACAGCAGTTCAATTCGTTTGTAGGCATCCGGTTTGGTCCATGGTAAGAAAAGTACATAATGATGAGAGTATGCCACTAGACAAGCTCTCTGTTATCAGAGCAAAGATTACTCTGTTCTCTCACCGCTCACTCACCGCCTACAAATTAGACCCATCCCTTCAAACAAATTTGCGCGCTATGCTTGTGTTCCAAAGCTCGAAGCAGGCACAAAGTTCATTCACACGCTGCTTGTGTTTTCGAGCTTAAGAATGTAAACATAAAAGCGAGTGAGCTTACTCCCGTTTCTACCAGGTACTGATTTGCTGGGAGTCACTAATTTGCGGGGGGGTGTCAGCCGTTAGCGAACACAGCATAGTTTTGTTCTGATAACAGAGAGCTTTCCTAGTGGCATACTCTTATCATTATGTACTTCTACTGTCAGCGAATTTCACAGAATACATAGTCCTAACAGCTTCAAGCTTTGATCAAAGCTGAACAACATTTCATTCAATAAGATATCTCTGGAATCGCCCCATTTTAAGAAGACTTTCTCCAAATGTTACCGGATCTCGTCTCGTTACCTCGTTACCTGTTACCTCGTGCAGATCTTTTGGTTTTAGCAGTTAGTCTTAAATTTTTATATCCGTGTGAAATGAACAAAATATAAGAATTTCACAAGAAGCAGCCATGTGCTTAAGAAATAAAGCCCGACAAACGTGCGATTAAATAGCAGTAAAGCCTTAATTAATTTCAGCGATTGACTCGGCATGTCGGTCTTATGGCGGATTCAGTTATACCTTTGCCCGGCTTGGGGAGACTTGTTCAAATGCCTGTGGACGTTTCGGACTTCCTTGTGACTTCACTGACTACAATTCGGTACATCCAGATTTGGTTCTGGACATTATGTATGAGGTAGCCGACGCTGAGAACATCCCGTGCGACTCGGCCCCAGCAGTTGATCCAGGCGTTTTCAACGGCTTTCCACTGCAAAGTCTGAAGGACGAAACTGCCTTCTACAATTACGCTGCTGCTGGAGGACTTACTTGCAGAGGATGGGAAGGAACCTGTGATGATGTTCCTTCATGCAGTTACGAAAATCCGAGACAATATTATAGAATCTTTTGTCGATGCGGTAGGTAACAGTAAGTAATTTCAATTTATTATATACCAAATGAATGATGTTTGGTTCCATGTCAATTCTTATTTAACATCGTGTTAATCCAATATCCAGTAGAATTTGCGCTTGTTGCAGTAAATTAAGGGACTGAACAACTAAGATTAGAGGTTCGTGAGTGTGCGCATGTCCGATTAATCCTAATTCCGCTTACCCTTAACCAACTGAAATATGCGACTGCAATCAATATTAGTACCGCAAATTTATTTTGGAAAAGTACAAAATAATGGCAATAACACAAATTTGGGCATCGGCATCAAACCAAAACTATAATTTTCATTATCACATAGACATAAAAATAGACAATGTTGACAAAGAAATAATAGGATTCCCCCGAAAATAGAATAACGGGATTGGAACCCAGTACAGAAACAAAACGTACCGACGGAGCAAAAACCAAAGCCGACCTCCCATCATGAACACCATATCGGAACTAACTGAAAACAGGCGCCCAACTTGAACTTTTGATTATTAGCTAGAGAGACTGAGGTTTACACACAGACGGACAATTTTTCATTTATCATTCACGAATTTTGGTGATTTGACATAGAAATCAAGCGAAATATGTTGAAATAATCCACAATGGCACTCCTAGTCGTCGCCATGGTTACACAACACCAAAATTGTACTTGAACCACTCTCAAGGCAAAGTACAGACAGAATGCTGTTATCAGCAAAATTTACCCATATTCAAATTCTAGTCCTGTAAAAAGCTGTTTATAATAAAACACAATAGTAGCCTTAACTAACATAGTCCGGGCCAAGCTCTGCTACAAACCTTCTTCTGAGATACTTGACGAGACTGTTTTTTCTCTCGGTACTTATGTAATAGAATTCAGTACCACTCGGTTTCCAATTTTTGAACGGAAAACGTCCCACTCTCGGTACGTTTGAGTCCCTCTCGGAATTTTGGAATCTCACTCGGTATATACTTTATTACTTAAATGACTAAAGTTTAACTATGTTTAATGATATTTAGTAATTGTAATACTTGATTGTCCAGATAGAAATATAGTGTAACATCTCGCAACTTTATATATACTAAGTAAGTATAAATGTATTGAAATCAAAAATACACCTCAAAACATTAAAAAATTCATAAACTGAAAAACTGAAGAATACAACTGGATAACATAAAATTAAGTAATTGTCACAGAAACTACCTTGTGAAATCACAAGGTACAGAGTGTGACACAGTAGTACCGAGCGAGACAGCGGTACCCGAATTGGACTACTTGAGAAAGATCAGAAAACTGAGACTCTACCCCTCATCGAAAGAACTTAACAAATTCATTTACATATTTAGGAGGAACATCTGGCAGTTGTCCTGCAGCCACTTCTGCTGATTTAAAAACGTATATTATGTCAAATGCTCCCTGTCTGACGACGACTTCCACAAGTGAGAACTAATTAACGAAACTGACGAATAAGCTAGTGGCTACACTGATTTGGTGTGTTATAGTAACAACCAAATCGACACCGGTAAACTGGCAATGGGTAGTATTGCTATTTCTCGCAGTATTTCTCTAAATTCGCAACATTCTATCCCCATTATCTATGTTTAGAAAGACAACAACTTTGAATTTGCCATTCTTTAATTTAACTGTGAAACAAAATTTAAAGTCGCTAACTAACTGAACTTGCTATAAATCTAACCCTAACCAATACAAAGAGCGATGACACTACTACAAGCTGCTTACAGATCCTCCTCAACCGGATGTATTTCACTGCCCATTCAGTATTAAAAGGAGGTAATTTGTACAGCTTGAAGAGAATATATAAGAGCAAATTCGAGGTAATCTGAAGGTCTGTGTCATTATAATACTAGAGTGACCACAATTTTAAGTAACAGTTGTGTGAATGCAATCTTTAATTTATTGGTACAGAATCATTTTGTTAGTTTTTATTGCTATAGCCTCGTCAACAACATCTTCAAGCTCAACGTCTACTACTACTACTACTACTACCACCACCACCAAGGCCACCACCACCACCACTACTACTACTATTACTACTACTGCTACTGCTACTATTACTACTACTACTACTCCTGCTACTACAACTACCACTATAACTATTACTACAGCTACCGTAACTACTACCGCAACAACAACTCCTACTACTACTCCTACTAGAACTACTTCTGCAAAAACTACTACTACGACAAGTACAACTGCAACAACAACAACAACAAAAACTGCTACTGCAACAACTACCACTGCAACAGCAACTAATGCGACCACTACCGCTGAAACAACTACTACTGCGGCAAGTACAACAGCAACAACAACAACAACAACAACTGCTACTGCAACTACTACCACTGCAACAGCAACTACTGCTATATTTAGAAGCACAAGCACATCTGCAACAACTACTACTGCGACAGAAACTAATGCGACCACTACCGCTGAAACAACTACTACTGCGGCAAGTACAACTGCAACAACAACAACAACAACTGCTACTGCAACTAGTACCACTGCAACAGCAACTACTGCTACAGCTACATGTACAGTTGCAACGACTGCTACTGTGACAGCAACTACCGCTACAGCTACATGTACATCTGCAACAATTACTACTGCGACAACTACTACTGTACCAACTACTACTGCTACCACTACCGCTGCAACAACTACTACTGCGACCACTACCGCTGCAACAACTATCACTGCGACAAGTACAACTGCAACAACGACAACAACAACTACTACTACTCCTGCAGCAACTACCACTGCAACAGCAACTACTGCTACAGCTACAAGTACATCTGCAACAACTACTGCTGTATCAACTACTACTGCGACAACTACTACTGTATCAACTACTACTACTACCACTACCGCTGCAACAATTGCTACTGCAACAACTACCACTGCAACAACGACAACAACAGCTACTACTACTCCTGCAGCAACTACCACTGCAACAGCAACTATTGCTACAGCTACAAGTACATCTGCAACAGGTAAAACTGCAGCTACTATTACTGCTACAGCTACAAATACTTCTGCAACAACTACTGCTGTATCAAATACTACTGCGACCACTACTGCTGCAACAACTACTACTCCTGCAGCAACTACCACTGCAACAGCAACTATTGCTACAGCTACAAGTACATCTGCAACAGGTAAAACTGCAGCTACTATTACTGCTACAGCTACAAATACTTCTGCAACAACTACTGCTGTATCAAATACTACTGCGACCACTACTGCTGCAACAACTACTACTGCAACGGCAACTACTTTTGCGACAACTACCACAGCAACATCTACCACCGCGACAAGTACGTCTGTAGCGACTACTTCTGCGACAACAACAACTGCTTCCACTGCGGCAAGTACACCCTCAGCAACAACTACTTCATCAACAATTACATCTGCAACTACTACTACTGCGATAAGTACTTCTGCAGCAACAACAACAACTGCTACTACTACGGCAACTACTAGTGCGACAAAAACCGCCACAAGTAAATCTGTAGCGACTACTTCTGCGACAACAACAACTGCTTCCACTGCGACATATACACCCTCAGCAACAACTACTTCATCAACGATTACACCTGCAACTACTACTAACACTGCGACAAGTAACTCTGCAGTTAGCACTGCTGCAACAACTATTGCTGCAACAACTACTACTGCAACACCTACTGCTGTAACAACTACTACTGCGACAAGTACAACTGCAACAACAAGAACTACTACTACAACAACTACAACTGCAACAATAACCACTACTGCGACAAGTATATCTGCAACAACTACTATTGCGACAAGTACCACTGCAACAACAAAAGCTACTACTACTACAACTACTATTACAACAACCAGCACATCTGCAACAGGTAACACTGCAGCTACTACTACTGCGACAACTGCTGCTACAAAAACTACAACTGCGACAAGTACAATTGTAACTGCAACAACAACTACCACTGCGACAAGTACATTAGCAGTGACTTCTTTAACGACAACTACTACTGCGACAGCTGCTGCTGCGACAACAACAATAACAACTACTGCGGCAAGTAAACCTGCAGCAACAGCTATTTTTTCAACAAGTACATCTGCAACAACGGTCACAATAGTGACAAGTACTTCTGCAGCGACTAATACTGCTACAAGTACAACTGCAACAACAACAACAACAACCGCTACTACTGCGCAAAGTACACCGGCAGCAGCAGCTACTACATACATAGGTACATGTGCAACAACTACTACAGTGACAAGAACATCTACAACAGCTACTGCTGGGACAACCGCTGCTGTATCAGTTACTATTGCAACAAGTAAATCTGCAACAAGTACTACAGCGTCAAGTACACGTGTAACAACTACTACCGCAGCAGCTATTGCTTCATCAACTACTGCGACAACTACTGCCGTGTTAACTACCGATGTGGCAACTATTGCTGCGGCAACTACTGCGGAGGCAACTGCTGCTACAAAACCTACAGCTACGCCAACTACTGCTGCAGCTATCATTACAAGCACTACAATAGTCACAGCTGTAACATCTAGCACAATCTACGCAACAATAAATAGAAGCACTGCAATAACCACCACTGTTGCAGCTACCACAATTCCTGTAACCGTAATGACTGCCACAGCTATGTCAACAGCTACAGTTGTTGTCACATCAGTTTACAGTCAACAACATCAGTCAACAGTTGCAAGTGACGCAAGCTTAACAACAATCACAACTGTGAAAACCCTAACAACTGCGGTAACTGTACATACAAGCTCTGAAACAACAGTGACAGCCTCTGCATACGCCATAACTTCCAAGATAAGCACACTAGCAGACACGACCATAGCAGCTAGTGCAGTTGTCACAAGAGTAGAGACAAGCACCCCAATAGTCGCCGCATTTGCTAGAACTACGATGCTACGAAGTTCAACCTTGGCAGTTATGACAACTACAACAGTTATCATAACGGTGAGAAGAACAACCGCTACTACAACCATAACTACAACAGTGGTCACTACTTCCACATCTATCCCAATAACAAAAATATTAACTTCTACAACACTAACTACCAAAATGTCAACAAGTACATTGTTAACCACTGGAATGAAAACACCTTCGACAGTAACTACAACCACAAGGGCAAGCTCAACTCCACTACTGACGAGTTCCGTAAAAACAACTGCTGTCACTGCTACAACTGCTACAACTGGTAGAGCTGATGCCGCAGTTAATGAAAGTACTGCCGTTATTGTTCCTAATATAAAAATAAGTATTATATCAAACTCCACCACTGCAGTTGCTACCGAAATTAATTTCTTCTAATATAGTTGTTCCTAGCGCTGTAATTGTCAAATTCACCGCAGCTACCTTAGCAATTATGAAAACTACTATGGTTACTGCAACAACCGTGTTTATATAAAAGTAAAATATAACAATATAATACAATATAATTGCAAAAACATTAAGCACAAGCTAGCAAGTAGCCAAAACTACATCAATATCCGTTAGAGCTGTGACAGACTCTGTCACAGATACAGAAGAAATTCCGCCCACTGTTCGTCTATCTACCGTTAAGACCATTGCAAAAATTAGTCCTGCAAGAATTATATCCGTAAGCAAAAGAAAAACCGAAACGGTGATAACACAAGCTACAAGCACAAACTTGCACAAAAGCCAAAATGCTTCTGCAACAGTGATAACATCTATTTATAGGCTTACAGCTACAGTGACGTATGTAATTGCAGCAGCAAAAAACAGTTACCATACAACAATGGTTATTGTAATTACCACTATTACGAATTTGTCTATAGGTACAGGCTCAGCCATCACCACTGAAAGCTACAGAAATCTTGCCATAACTGCCGTTGCAATTACTGATCCTGTAGTCGCTTGCAGTTACATAGTTACTTGTAATGGAAAATCTAATGACATGCCACGTGCCAGTAGTTTCACAGTATTAGCTAGCACTAGGTTTCGGCCAACTACATCACTATCATTGGTTTCCAGAGGTTCATTTTTGTCACTGTCACCATTACATCCTTTCAGTAAAGCGAATTCAACAAATACAGCTACTGCTGCTAATGCCCTTTCAGCGCGGAAAGAGCTAAAGGTGTTTTGCATTGCCTTATCAGCTGTTTTTATCTAAATTAATCTTTCTTACTTTTCGCAAGACTTATTACCTCTGGCACAGATATGACGGCATATGGATCTGAAATCGTTATGTTTGGTAAAAGTAACACCAGAATTGGAAGTGGCTTGCAGTTTCGTGACGTCCGGGTTCCCCTGAGTCCGTGACACGTGAATCTTTGATCCGCGACCCGCTACCCCCTACCCGCAACCCACTGAAGCCTAACGACCCAATTGAACCATTCTTAAACTTTGGTTTTGCCGCATATTTTTGGATAATGTTATCATTTCCTGGACAAAATTAACGTTTCGTAATATGAACAGACGTTTATGAAAGCTACAGTAAGAAATCAGGTAAGTTTAAAACAAGTTGCACCAGTTGAAACTGGCTGACATGCTGCTGCAAACATATAATAAACTAAGACATCGATCTGTTGGCACTTACCGAAAACATACATAATTTAAATGCTTTAATAAGAAATGAAAGTAAGATGAAAAAGTATATTTTAGTTGTAGCTACGTTTGCAAATCATATTGAAATCCTATCTTAAGTTTTCCAGAAAACCACTAAAATTATTTTGTTTGAAATTTTGCTGCAACATTTAGCAAAGCATCATCAAAACTATGAATGTTTATTATACTAAATACTAGCTAATTAAATTTACTTAGCATAAATGTTTTAAACGTCAAATGAAAATCTGAGATGAACATTAATGTTTGGCAAACAAACTTTATCCCCTGAAGTGCAGATCCCCACTGGGCTGTTCCGATAAGAGATTCTCCGGCCCGGGCCCGGAGCCCGCTACACGGCCCGATCGGCCCCGCCCGGAGCCCACTACAAGGCCCGGACGGTCCGAAACAATGCCAATATCAAATTCGAAATCTGACAGCTCAGATTTACACACACAAATTTACTTTTTTATACTTTATACCGTTGCAACAAATGTTTTACCCTTACTCATGATCGTGCTTAACTTTTGAAACTTGATTTATTGCATCAGAATGTAAAATCACTACTGTCGATTTGTCCGTTTATGAGCCCTTCTGATTTCTTGAAGTTCGACTTAGACGACTTAGCTAAAAAGACGCCTATCATTTGTTATTAAGCCACCAAAGGATTGCTCAATAAGTAGTATTATATAATAATTAAAGAAACAACCAGTATTCCATTGTATTAGACATCGCAAATAAACTGTTTGAATGTGAAAGAATAAATTTGGGCTAATATACTTTTTTATTATGGAAACTCACAACTCAAATTGTTCCTTATCGCGCTTAATGTGAGTGGATTTTGAAAGCCACGCGCGTTTACTTTGAGCTATGGTCGACGGCATGCCGGTTTGACACTTGTCTACTCGAACAAATCTACTCAATTGTCATTCAGAAAACATCAAATCAAAACAAATTTAAGTCAAAAGTATATAATCCTTTTAGGACAAAGAATTATAAAAGAAGCATTTTCGCAAAGCCAATATCTCATCACGCCACCAAGTCTTCATATAAATGTGAACAAATGAGAAAGTAAATTGACCTTTAGCTATGCATTCTACATGTAAACGTGCAATAGAACGACAATAAAAAAATATATGTAGACTTGGCCACGATGAGCCCGGTGAGACCGGTGGACCCGGTAGGCCAGGTGAGCCCGGTGGGCCCGGAGGCTAGACCGGGCATTGTAGCAGGCCGGGCTGCATATTTCTAATCTGTGTAACTGGAATACGCATTCGAAAATGTGTAGCGTAAGCACGCAAGCGATTAGAAAGTGTGTGCTTGGAATACTTTTGGTGTTCCATTATATGCTATTATATGTTGCATATGACTACGTTACAAACATGACATAGAAAATATAACTGTACGTCATATAACTGTATTGATAGTCTTTATGGAAAAAGATTTAAAAACTGTTTTGACGTTGACGTAAACTAAGGTGTTAGTTAACCAGTTCCTAAATTCTAGTCCAAAGAAGGAAGCGCGTTTAATTGTTGATGTGCCCTTGGAACGAATCCTCGGCCTGGGTAATTAACTAAAGTTAGATAGTTTCTTGAGTTTTAAATTTAATTTAATCGAATCACTAGTCCTACACATGCTGAGGTGGTGGAATCAATTTAACCAAAGTCTCTCACACCGCCTCGGTTGTGCTGATGCTAATTTTAATGGAACGTAATCAATTTTGCTTGATTTTGCATGAAAACATTTGAGCACATTTCAAAATAACAAATCAAAGCAAGAGTACACAATAACTAAAAGTGTGACGAGCGTCACATTCTTAGTTATTATGTACTCTTTATCAAGGGGTAACAAGATTTAAACGTTTTTCATATTTTAAATTTTTGTGTTTTCCAGGGGGTTTAAATTTAGGGGGCCCTTAAAAACTTAAGATATGAAAATCGCTCAAATATTATTGAATTATGTTTTGGTTTGTTATTTTAAATGTGCTAGAATGCATTCATACGAAATCAAGCAAAATCGGTCACATTCCGTGAAAATTAGCATCACTAAACTATCCCCTTCAGTCGAGGCTGGGAGAGAGACTGGTTAATTTGATTCAATCACCTTGGTATGTTTAGAACTACTAATTTAAATCAATTAACTTTAAAATTGGAGAAACTATCTAACTTTAGTTAATTACCCAAGTCGAGGATTCGTTCCAAGGGCACATCAACAACATTCCTTCTTTGGACTAGAATTTGGGAACTGGCTAATTGTTGTTAACACTTAACAGCTTGATTTTGTATGAATGCATTCTAACACATTTCAAATAACAAATCAAAACATAATTCAATAATATTTGAGCGATTTTCATATCTTAAGTTTTTAAAGGCCCCCTTAATTTAAACCCCCTGGAAAACACAAAAATTTAAAATATGAAAATCGTTTAAATCTCATTACCCCTTGATCAAGAGTACATAATAACTAAGTGTGTGAATCTCGTCACACTCTTAGTTATTGCGGACTCTTGCTTTGATTTGTTATTTTCAAATGTGCTCGAACGTATTCATGCAAACAAAATTGATTACGTTCCATGAAAAATAGCATCAGCACAACCGAGGTGGTGTGAGAGACTTTGGTTAAATTGATTCCACCACCTCAGCATGTGTACGACTAGTGATTCGATTAAATTAAAATTAAATTCAAGAAACTATCTAACTTTAGTTAATTACCTAAGCCGAGGATTCGTTCCAGGGGCACACCACCAATTAAACGCGCTTCCTTGTTTGGACTAGAATTTAGGAACTGGTTAACACCTTAGTTTACGTCAACGTCAAAACAGGTTTTTAAATCATTTTCCATAAAGACTATCAATACAATTATATGACGTACAGTTATATTTTCAATGTCATGTTTGTAACGTATTCATATGCAATATATAATAGCATATAATGGAACACTAAAAGTATGCTGCGTGCGTATTCCAAGCACACTTTCTAATCGCTTGCGTATTTACGCTACACATTTTCGAATGCGTATTCCAGTTACACAGATTAGAAATATGCGGCCGGGCTATTGAGACCCTCCGGGCCGGGCCCGGGCCGGGCTCAATCAAAAAATTCCCGGGCCTGGCCTACTCCGGGCTGGAACAGACCTACGATTAACTTGTTAGCCAAACCTACATTTACTCCGAGTAACAGGTGTTACTAAACGTTTGCCGACCATTGTCGGATTTGCCTGTTTTTGCCACAGATATAGAATATGGCTGCGGTCAAGAAATATCTGGTACTGAGATCTTAGCGGCCGTCCACCTGTGAGCAAACGACCACGTGTGTGCGCCCTGTCTCCCAGTTTTCACAACTACCAACATAATTACTTAACAATTTCAGCAGGCCAGTAGACCCTATCTTGAAAGTTGCCATTTGGAATGGTGACTAGGCTAGTGTTTCCTCATCAGCAGAAAAATTACCAAATTCAAGACAAATTAGCTTTGATATAGATAAGGTACAGCCATCTAGCTATAAGTTATGATGTACTCTTGGTACTAGTAAATTGTACCAACTTGCCCAGTCGAGTCAATCCTATCGTTGTAGTTTATGAACTGACCTGGACGTTTCTATGTAAAATTCTATGGAAGAGTATTATTGAAAAAATTTCTGCTAAATTCAACCTTTTTTGTTTAGCTTTTGCTTATGACGAATGCATGAACTTTCCGTGCTATATGGGGTCAACTTGCATTGATCTTGTGAACGGATTTCGGTGTATCTGTAGTCCAGGATACACTGGACCTTTTTGCAATGAAGGTATTCTAATATGTACTTAATTGAAGCCCGTTTTTGCCAATTTTGCAAAATGCCATATCTTGGTCAGTTTGCTTCTGAATGTTGTTTGTCTGGACTGAAGTAAGTCAGTTTATGTTGGCATATGCATAACTTATGATATATAATTATCATTCATAACAGATCAAGAGTTTTAAACATTTAATTGAAACTCTTGACCTGTTAGTTTGTCATTGCTAATTGTTATTTGTTATTTGCTATTTGCTTAAAACTTTAAAATCTTACTACTGTCACATAAACTACTTACAGATATAGACGAATGCTTAGCTTTCCCATGTAAAAGCGACGAAACGTGTGTAAATATAAAGCCAGGATACAAGTGCAAGTCTGCTGAATCTCTCATTCCTTTGTCATGTGACCAAGGTAAGCCTTCTCACCAATTATCCATCCATCCAATTCTAACAATTTCGCAGCCTTCATCAACTCCGTGTCAACTCCGTCAGAATAAGCATCATTGCCTGAACTTATTTTGCAGTTTGCAAATTGCGTGTTCTTTCTCTCGCTATAAGTAGACTTCGGTACGAGGAAGTGTTAGACAATAAATGAATTCGAAGCCAATATATTTTATGAGAAAATGCGTCAGCTACATTGCAATACCTATTACTCCAATACCATTGCATTAGGACTAGTATTCAGTATCTCTTACTTCATCAACAGTTGGTATGAAATATGAGTTTGTGAACGCTTACAATGTTATAATTTCTGAGCTGCTTCAATTTTATAGCTGAAGTTCACAGTTGGCGTCTTTAGATTTGATTACTCTAGAAACATTTATTTCAGACCTATTGTCAGGACCAGGAAAGGTTTCCAGTGGATTTCCATATGAAGTTTCAGAAAGTTTGATTTTCTGCTACTATGATTTCATATTTGCATATACAGTACGTATTGGTCTCTGATAATTTGATTCGATTGATTGCATTTTAAACATGTTGTGCCAGTCCAGGGCCGGCAAACGTTAGGCGAAACCGGAGAATTTAAGTGTCCTTGAGCGGCCTCAGCATTACTTTCAGTATCAGCAAGGCATCTGTTTAAAATACAAATTTTTTGACAGCTCGGTTCGACAAAAACGGCTAGATTCGGAACAAGGACAAAGAGGAAAACATTCACGCTAATCCCATTGCTGTTAACTGTTAACTTGTACAAGTTTAAATTTAAGACAACCGGAGAATAGTTCAAACTGGTTTCTGAATTTGATAATTTAATTCAGGAATAAGTAATCTCAAAATTTGACAAATGAGAAACTGAGTTTCTAAGCACCGTTCATTGTGGTCTTGATAGAGTCAGTCTAAATCACACACTAAATCTCTGTACGTGGCAACCAGCTTTCTCTTCCCCCACCAAACGGGGAGTTGTATCTTTGCCGACTTCTCAACAAACAAGTGAACATTTGCTTGTAGTGGTCGGAACACCGTTACGCAATGCCAAAAACAAAAGCCCTTTAGTGATTTACTTTTCTTCATCGTCTTCTTCTCATATATATTGTAATATTGAACTCTTGTCATCAGAGAAGCTACATTTTGTCCGACCGTAAGAAATATAACGCTTGGCGATACTAGACAATCGAAAATTGAAGGTACAGCGAACGGGTTGGAATTAAACTGTGAAGTATTTAGTACTGATTATATGGGTGTCAAGGCAACAAGATTACTTTAACAGCATGGTATGGTGATAATTACTTTCCCTGTTGCAGGAAGAACATGAAGGAATATTGAATGGAAATGTAAATGATAGAATTGCAACAGATTCACTTTTTGCTGACTTGTTCGACTATGTAGCAGCTGAACATATGTCCAAGTTTACAGATACTGCGGCCTACACAGTAAAAGACATGTTTCGCACATGCAAATGGGATGCAAACAGATTTTCTTGCCAATCGTAAGCATTAGGTTGACATAGTGAGAATTTTAGGTCTTCGAATTTTAGTAACGGGTTGTCCATATTAAATTAATATAAATCGTAGCGAAAGAAATATCTTCAATATCATCCGTGTTGCTTTCTGCGAAAGAGATGGATGTGAAAGATAATTCCTGAAAATTTGGTAACTGAAGAAGAAATGCTGGCGTTTTCTGAACCTGACACAGTCACGGCGATAGAATCAAGGCACATCCGCTACCAGCTGGTACCCTACAGGAACGCAATGTCGCAACAAGGACGTTTGAAGAAAATTAAATTAAAAATACATAACATTAGAAATGAATATATATCTTTTTAAAGATGCGAAGCAATTTGATAGAGCCTGGCATAGAGCTTATAAAGCCTGGCAAAGTGTTACAATCAAATAGAATTTAATTAAATTTAATAAATTGTAGTTACATTTAATTATTCACAATTACAATTACATTTAATGTAACGGGATTGAAACAGTCTTTGCGTAAGCGTATATTTATGGAAAAACTTTGCGTAATTCTAGATTTATGCAAGACGCTTGTGTGCGATATTACTCGCTGAATGATGCGCAACAGCGAGCTTACTCTGTCTAAACTATAAAATTTTAAATGGTTTTGGATTTATTCTAAATTTACGATTGGAGGTATAGTCGGGGGGGGGGGGGAAGAAAAAACATGAATAGGGAAGCAAGTCTCCAACTTTTTCTAAGCTTGGATTTGGATCGGTTTGAGTATACCGTTATGTACCGTGGGCAAATACCTATCCAATCGTATATTCAAACTTCTCTTATACCTCACTCAGCTTTGGCAGTAACAGGATTTGTCCATGTTTTTTACCCGCAAATCGGGGAAAAAACATGGTGCGGAGAAAAAAACATGGCACGGATTTCTACCAACCAACCATTTAGGGTGGTTTAAAAGCATTGTTTCAGCTGTTTTTAGCGTGCAAAACTACCTAGACACCCTTCTAACCTTACAGCAAGCTTAAAACCAGATTTTTTTGGTCAAAATGCTAAATCCGCCGTACCAAACCTGTTTGGGCATGAAACCTGCTGGGAACTGGCCATAATATGCAGAATATCACTAGAAACAAGTTAGTTGTGTTAAAAATTGCAATATTCCATCATTTTTTAAGTTTTTTCAAAATATTCATTTTTACCATAGAAACTTATGAAACCTAGAATGTTGATGCTGCAAATCAAATTTTCGAGCTAGAAGCTTCAAAAATGTTCAAAGTTGGCATATTTTGAGGGTTTTAGTGGTTTTAAAGCATTCTCTTTCCTATAGAAGCATTAGTTATGCCTTCCTGAAGCATTACGCAAAAATTTTAAAATTTGGTCACCATGTTTTTTCCCCGCTCTAGTAGACCCAATGTGGGGGAAAAACATGGTCAAATTTTTTACTGGGTGTACGCAGGGGAAAATCACTATTGCCATGTGATAGAGCAAGTTAAATTATGCCCGCAAGCCAATTTATAGTAGCCAAAGTTTGATAGTTGGTTAGCTATAGACTTGCAAACTTTCAAATCCTTAGCATTTTTGGCCAATTTTGGGAGCTCAACTTTGGTCAAGTACTGTACTTACAGAATCAAACTTTCCGAACCAATCTGGTACTGTAGGGTATACTTCTAGACTTGCTCTTTCTAATGGGCTATACTAGGCAGCTGCAACTGCTATGGTTGGGGAGTAGGCGACCATGTTTTTCCCCTTCTTTTCCGTCATGTTTTCCACCCTCTGACTATATTAAGCTAATTTCTTTTTGGCTTAACAACGGTACTAGTTTTACGCATATAAAGGGAAAATTTGAATTGAGTTTAGGCAGTGTGTCAGTGTTGTCGGTTGGGGGTTCCAAACTTGAGGGTAAGTTGTTGGGTGATTGCACACGAGTAACGTAGCTGGACTTTTTCCGTGAACTAGAAAGTTTATCCTTTGTGTTTTCCACTTTTGATGTGACAGCGATGAGTAATTTGGAGCTCATGAAGGTCGTCGTGTTGTTTTACAAGAAACGTCATGATGTAGCTTCTATTTTTCTGAGCGGCAGGCCAATTTCTCAGAGTAGTAGTCACAGCAACAAGTCTTATTCACCTTTCTAGCTCGCTCAACTGTTCTTTGCTGATACTGTCTCTAGCCCTAGGCGTCACACGCCGGACAGAAATCAGCACTCATGTATTAAGTATAGATTAATCTTTTATAGAGCAATGTTACAATTTATCATACTTTAGAATTTGGCAAAAACTACTTTTACGCGCGACTCTCTCAATGGATCTCAACTCATTGCAACAGAGTATTTTAGTGTGAACAAACAAGCCATTTTAAAACAATTTTTAGTACATCATCTTATTTGCATCATTGCACATTGATAAATTTTCCACATGTCTAGGTTGTTTAATCAGAATTTCTCTGACTATCGATATGGAACCTGCCATGCTTTTAACAATGAAAGAGATGCACGCTCGCGAAAGTTTACTTTTCGACCTGGAGTCAACAATGGTCAGTTTCAGATAACATTGCAACCTTAAAACCGGAGTCTACAATGCCTGAGCATTCAATGCATCCATTGATTTTTATCTGGAACAGAAATACTTTTGAGTGCGTTGTTTCTCTTTCGTTAGTGGCAAAAAATTGTGCAGTGAAAATGTTTTATTATCTTTAAACGCTTGTCTTTCTTTTATCAATAGGGCTCTCTGTTTTCTCCGAAGTCCACGAAGAAACATATCTGGACCATGTATCATCAGCTGGTATCATTGTTAGTATAACAAGTCCTGAATCAGGCATTTTAATGGAAAACGAAGGCTTTTTCGTGCCAACGGGGCACCATACTACCGTGATACTTAATTTGGTACCTTAGAGTTGAATACTTAATAAGTTAATGATTGTAACCTTTTAAATAAGAGCAGAGTTTGATGACTACTAACTTGATCAACTGTCGTCTAGTGTAAAATCTTTAGTTTACGCCCTTATTTTCTTAAATTTAAAACAGCATATCCTTTCAATTTCTGGTGAATTCTATTCTGAATTCTATTCTATTCTATAGGTTCATTAGCACTACTGTGATTAAGGAGTGACGTTGCTTTCGTTTTTATAACCAGGAGAATTTGCCAATATAATGCTGATTAGTTGTTTTAGCAACATTTCTTTCGACTAGAAACCCCCTACAGCAACTGCATAAGTGTCTTATCTGACTTGGATGAACTGACTGAAATGAACACCAGCTTGAATGTTCCCTATTCCATTTACGTAAGCAAATTAATTTCGCATTAATCGTCCAAAATGTTTTGATTATTTTGGTGCTTTGCAGCGACAATAAGTAATGATTACCTGCTAAGATAAATGTCAAGAATCTCAATGAGCCATGATCTCAATTTTATTGTTGACCTTAAACTTTTTGAATTGCAGGTGTGCGAAGCATTCCACCATCAGAAGAACATTGTTCAAAGATGCGGCTGTTCCCATCCAAAATACCCTAGTTTCCCTGCAGCTGAACCATGCAGAAGCTTGCAGCAGTGTAACGGCAACTTATATTTTGAGCAGCTTAGTAAATTAACAGTAACACATAAAGTAACATACATATGTACTTAATTTTAATGTTTTAATTAATGTTGCACGCATCAGCTCAAGGCCCAAAGAAGTGCGAATTATCTAAAATAGCAAACTCGGAGCAATGCTAACTCTTGAAAATAATTTGATAGCCTCAAGGAATATGCGAATAATTGAGCTCGAACCTGGCCAGAGACATGGTTTTGTGTCCGGCCTTCAAATCGTCAGAAATAGAAACATTTAAACATAATTAAATTTGTAGTCAAATGTTAGCCCCCTTTTTCAGTTCAACAACTTTCGTCATCAGAAGCCCCAGGGCCCAACACACCGTTGCACTCAAGCCAGGGGTCAAGACAGAGGTCATAAGGTCAAAATCAAAGTTTTGAAGAGGAGATTTTATTATATAATGAAAATCTTTAGGGAACCCAGTGGGGTATGATAAGGAATCCTCATAGTTAAATAGCGGTAAGGAATTTTTTAAAATGTAAGGGGGACGAAGAGAAACTTTAAATTTTTTGTCTCCGATTTTGCTTAAAAGATGGTCATAAGGTAATTCGACCACGCTGATTTCGAAACTAAAATCCATATTACCGGAAAATTCACGGATTTCGAGGTATTCGCTGTGGATAATTCCGGATTTTTAAAATTTGTTTCAATACTGTCGATTTGGTACAAATGAAAAAGCTTGACGAGCTGAATAACTTTCCTGCTTGCGGCATTTTCCGGCAATGCGTCTAGCGAATTAGTTACAACCGAAAATTAAAAATCCGGGATTTAACGAAAACCCAGATTTTGGAACAAAAACGGTTGCCTCTAATTTTGCTCAAATGTTGGCCATGGACTAATTTGTTGGCACTGATTTCGAAACTAAAATCAAAATTTCCGGAAAATTTACAGACTTCAAGATATTCAAATCGGAAAACTCCAGACTTTGATAAATTTCTCTAAATTGGCCGATATGGTACTCAAATGAAAGATCTCGTCTAGCTGAGTAATCTTTCCTTCTTGAGGCATTTTCCAGAAGTACGTGTAGAAAAAGTTACAACCAAAAAATTGAAAATTTTCGACATGGAACTTGACTTATATCGTTTACAAGGGGAAAATGCAGCGGCAACCCATTCATGCTAATTTGCTTGTTTCTATGCGGGCAGACCCTCATTTTCAAAATATTTAATCAAAAGTGCTGACACCCACATTAACCAATCATAGTGACGACAAAATTAAGTAAAGTTAAATCGTATAAATATTGGTTGACATAGTTTAAAACCTAGCCACACGTAACTATAATAAGATGATATGATATTACCCAGTCAAAGTTAAAATATACGACTACATAAATTGATTTAGTTTAAAACGTAAGTAGAATTTTATTTCAAAGTTGCTAATCAGGTTGTTAGCATTTGAAAAATTTAATAAGAGCTAACTGAAATAATGAGTACAGAAACACTGACTTTAAATAATTGATAAAGATAAAAACAGCTGCCTGTTCACGAATCCACAAGGATGCAAGGAGGATATCAAACAAATATATCAGGCCAAAACGCGAACAGCCAAAATTACAAACTCACCTTTACTCTGCGACCGGTTTCGGACCACGGGGATCCTTCATCAGGCAGTTCCTGTTGCTTCGACAATTCTTCCTCTCCGATAAAGTTAAAGGACGCAAATGTTGAAAATTGAGAGTCGATGGGCTCGGGGCCAACTATTTACTGACTATTCGTTTGGAATTAATTGGGAACATCAGTTGCGCTTTAACAAGCCTCCGCCGAACCAGCAGTCTTACGTTACTGGCAAACATTTTACTGCTGATTTGCCCTCCCAAGCTGTCCCTACACTCCGTCACCGGCCCTGCTTCCCAGTCCTCCCCCCGGTGTCCCGACAACGTCTCAGCCCCACGTCGTCCACCCGTGCCCATCGACTCTCAATTTTCAACATTTGCGTCCTTTAACTTTATCGGAAAGGAAGAAGCGTCGAAGCAACAGGAACTGCTTGATGAAGGATCCCCGTTGCCCGAAACCGGTCGCAGAGTAAGGGTGGGTTTCTAATTTTGGGTGTTCGCGTTTTGGCCTGATATATTTATTTGACTTTAAATAATTAGTATAAGTTAAAGTCAAAACTGAAAAGAAGGCTTGGCCACTTAGACCCCTTAATATTTACAGCATCAGACAATCAGGATATAGACATTAGTTGTTGATCTAACGTTGTACCACTTTTCCAAGGACAGCTTGGCATCGTAATACTATGCCAGAATTGCTTGGAAAGGTTAGTCCAACGCTGCTCTGAGTGTGTACAAAATTGTGATCACTTATGCTGCATTTAAAATGCATCAGAGACCCACAATATTAGATATTTTCTGAATCGTCATGATAAGGGGAAAATTTTATGAAATTTAAAATTTTGAAAAATTTCAAAAACTTCAAAATACGAGTTGATTGAAGTTTTTGAAAATTTCTTTCTTTCAGGAAAATTTTCCCATCTGAAAACACGCGGAATGGCGCAAGAAATAAAAAAATCCGTTAAGGTTTGAATTTTTATTATTCTTTTTCGACTTTTAAAATCCTTTGATCTTTACCGCTTTTGCAACTTTGACAAGCTACTGCTCGCTTAGTACTTGATTGAAATTTTTTCATTTTCATTTTCAGGTCCGCTTAGCGTCTGCTTTAAATGTAGTAAAAGTCATTTTTCAAAATTTGAAAGTTGATTTTCCGAAAAATAACGACGACTTTTTGACCAAAAATTTCAATACACTGGTATCAGAAAAATTGCGTGTCATGCCAAATATTCCATCTTAGCTGAATCCAACGATCTGAAAATGTTATCGCTACGACGCACATTGCATGCGCTACAAGTTTTCAAAGATGTCCCTTAATTTCAACAGGATTTCGAGGAGTTAGTGTCTTTACGTAACAAATAACAAGGTTACCCAAAATCCAATTAAAATTAAAGAAAATCGTTAAAATTTTGTAGCACACGCAATATGCGTTATAGCGGTAACATTTTGACGTCTTTGGATTCAGCAAAAATGGGATATTTGACATGACCTATCTACACGCAATTTTTCTGATACCAGTGTATTGAAACTTTGGGTCAAAAAGTGGTAATTTTTCAAAAAAGTTAACTTCAAATTTTAAAAAATGACTTACTACGTTAAAGCAGACGCTTAACCCTTTTATTCCTGCGGCGGCCATTTGGCACAAGTGGTAATTTTTGGCATCTTATTTTTTGGGACAGGGCCCAGTTGACAGTTGGCAATCTGGGCATTTGCTCCTTTTATCTTTAACAGGTCCATCCTATTTTGGGAGAATATTTCGACACCTGATTGAAAAATCTAGTTTCTATAGCATTCCGCTGTATATGTATATGGAAATTTTGATGATTTCAAGCCCTGTTCGAGCTCTGCATTCAAGCAAATCCAGAGCCGGCTGTAGTTCGCCGGCAGAAAAGTCGTTCGGCCAGGTGATGCGGGAGGTTATGCGAATTAAAATAACATATAGTTGATCCCGTCTCTGAATCAAGTCTTGCAGCTGGACATAAATTTATTGGATTTTTGCAATGAAAATTTAACAAAACTTCGTACTTTGTCCGAGTTTTGACGGTTTCTACCTTTTTCTGGGTGCATCGGGAACTCTTCAATGCTTCTTATGAAATGTAGAGCAATTAATTCTCTATCGATTTGTGGCAGTCCCATCTCTCTAGGTGGTCTCAGTAAAAACTGGCAGCCAAAAATGTGAAATTGGTCATTTTGAGCCGATTTCCCCGAGAAGTCTTGGGCAAAAGAGGGCTCGGTCCCGAAAATGAAACAAAAAATTTTCGATCAAGTACTAAGCGAGCAGTAGCTTGTCAAAACTGCAAAAGATCAAAGGATTTTGAAAACAGAAAAATGCCAATAAAATTCAAACCTTAACCGATTTTCTTCGTTCTTGCGTCATTCTGCGTGTTTTCAGATGGGAAAATTTTTCTGAAAGAAAGAAATTTTTAGCATGCATATCCCGGAGGAAAACGTTGATAAATCGATTGTTTGAAATTCTTGAAGTTTTTCAACATTTTAAATTTTATAAAAATTTTCCTCTCATCGTGACGATTCAGAAAATATATAATGTTATGAGTCTCCGGTGCATATTAAGGTGGTGATTCCCTTTGGGCACATTTGTTGGGTTGGCGGTGTAAATCAAGATGAAATTTGACCAAACTTTTCGAAATATGTTCTTTTAGCGATGTAACACCCTCCGCGCAATCCCGATTCAAAAATTCGAGATTTCCGGTCAGGGCGGTTTTTCTCAATTTCTGAAAGTTTTACAGCTATTCGCTTATTTCAGTTTAAAGAAAAGAAAGAAAGAAAGAAAGAAATAAAAGAAAGAAAGAAAAGAAAAAGAAAGAAATGAAAGAAAAAGAAAGAAATTTTGTCCTCTGAATAATTTTAAACTTTGTCATCAATTAAGCAGCTGTCACTTCCAGTTACATCAACGTTTGACTTAAGGTGGTGATTCCTTTTAGAGACATCAACTTTGAACCCTTGTTACTCATTCATTCATTGGAGTTAAGAAGCCATTTTTATATCAAAATGTTGCTTCACATGTGCACTTTTTAATGAATACAACGAAACCAACCTTACTTCTCGGAAATTATTTTACTGCATTTTTGAAGTAATTTAATTTTCCAGATTTTTTGCAAACTAAAGTAAATTTTTTCGTGAGGCATCGACCATGTCATTCGATTCCACTATCAAATAGCTGGGGACCCTTTTTCAATTATTAGGAAACCGCTTTTCGTTGTAAAGAAATTAACTAAAATGTAAGCGCAACCTGGATTTTGCCTACTTTTCCCAACTTTGGCAAGCTACCACTTTAGCTAGAAAGCAGCAATCGGGGCAACTAAAAAAGGGTCCCTGGGTATTTTTGTGTAAAACACGTCCAGTGAGTGGCAACCTTCTAGCTTGCATAGTAAATGCTCCACAATCGCTGGAAAAAATTTGGTCATGTTTTAGCAAAAACTACATTTTTTAGGATAGCAGCGTACGGGATGGCAGTTAGAAGATTATAATGTCGTGGATAATCGGCCTTGATGAGATCTTCAAATTGACACCCTTAGTTTAATTTTACGGCTTGCGTGGCTCAAGAAATAGCGGATTATTTGATTTCTGCAAAAATGACACGTTTTCAAAGCCAAAATAGGAAAATCGGGTATATCTCACGATAGCGAAAAGCTAGAAAGGTGCTTCAAAAAGCAAAAATGTAGAGCTCACCAAGATCTTTCGAGTGAATATAACCATAGCCATGCAGCTACTGTCTAGGTGTCAAAAATCGGCAAAAACGGCCCTGAACGGAGACGTTGGATTTTTGAAGCGGAATTGCGCGAAGGCTGTTAGAATGCTAAAAGAACTTATTTTGGAAAGTTTCATCAAATTTCACCTTGATTTGGGCCGCCAACCAACAATATGTGCCCAAAAGGAATCACCACCTTAACACGCACCCAGCTTAGGTTACATCTTTGAGGACACCCTCATTTTCTCAAGTTAGCAACAACTTAAGGCTCATACTTTTAGCGCATCAAACAGGCAGAGGCACAGTCTTGACCTTTGAGTGTAACTTTATCCCTTGGTCTGTCAATCATTTATAATGGACAAGCAAGAAAGTGGAAGAAATAGGAAGAAAGAAAGAAATGAAATGAAAGAAAGAAAATTAAAGAAAAAGAAAGAAATAAAAGAAAGAAAGAAAATTTATACTGAAATATGCGGATAGCTGTATACAGTTATGACTATATTCATTTGAAGGATCTCATTGAGCTTCATATTTTTGCTTTTTAAAGCAACGTTCTAGCTTTTCTCTACCGTGAGCTATAGCCAATTTTCTTGGTTTGGCGTCGAAAACTTGTCATTTTTGCAGAAATCAAATAATCCATCATTTCTTGAACGTATACAAGCCGTAAAATCAAACTAAGGGCGTCGATCTGAAGGTCTCTCAAGGGCAAATTATCCGACGCATGATCGTCTTCCAACAGCTATCCCTTAAGCTGCTGTCATAAAAATGTAGCTTTTGCAACAACATAACCAATTTTTTCCAAAGATTGTGGAGCATTCACCATGCAAGCTGGAGAGCTGCTACTTAAGGTGATGATTCCTTTTGGGCACATATTGTTGGTTGGCAGCGTAAATCACGATGAATTTTGACGAAACCTTCCGAAATAAGTTCTTTTAGCGTTCTAACACCCTCCGCGCAATCCCGATTCAAGAATTCGAGATTTCCGGTCAGAGTGGTTTTTCCCAATTTCTGAACGTTTGGCAGCCGCTATACAGTTATGACTATATTCATTCGAAAGATCTAATTGAGCTTCACATTTTTGCTTTTTAAAGCAAGTTTGTAGCTTTTCTCTACCGTGAGATATAGCCGTTTTTCTTGTTTTGGCGTCGAAAACTTGTCATTTTTGCAGAAATCAAATAATCCATCATTTCTTGAACGTATACAAGCCGTAAAATCAAACTAAGGGCGTCGATCTGAAGGTCTCTCAAGGGCAAATTATCCGACGCATGATCGTCTTCCAACACTATCCCGTAGGCTGCTATCATAAAAAATGTAGTTTTTGCAAAAACACGACCAATTATTTTCCAAAGATTGTGGAGCGTTCACCATGCAAGCTGGAGGGCTGCTACTCAGCAGATGTGTTCTGCACAAATATACCCAGGGACGATTTTTTAGTTGCCCCGATTACTGGTTTCTAGCTAAAGTAATCTCTTGACAAATTAGGAAAAAGTTGGCAAAATACAGGTTACGCACACAGTTCAGCTTATTTCTCCTTAACGAAAAACGATTTGACAATAAATAAAAAATGGTACCCAGCTATTTGATGGAGGTATCGAATGCTATAACCGATGTCTCGCGAAAAAATTACTTGAGTCTACAAAAAATCTGGAAAATTATACTTATTCTAAAATGTATTAAAAATATTTTAGAAAAGCAACATTAGGTTCATGGTATGCATTAAAAAGAGAAAATGTCAAGCTGCATTTTGATATAAAAATGGCTTCTTAACTCCAAGTAATAAATGAGTAATAATGGTGCAAACTTATGTGACCAAAGGGAATCACCACCTTAACAGAAGTGTTCTGTACTAATATCAGTGTTGGCATCTGGGATGGGATCCCATGGGATCCCATGGGATCCCATGGGATGGGATGGGATGGGATTGAAAACTCATCCCATGTGGGATCAGTGGGATTTTGTGGGATCATTTTGCCTTACAATGCCTTCAAACACCGTTTCCAAATTTTGAAAAAGTGCAATATTTTGATAAATTTGGCATAACAATGTTTGTTCAATTTCATGATTGGCGTTTTGCTGACTACCAGCAAAGCAAAGCATAGAGCTCTTTAAGGTGCTGGTATCGCTTTGTGTAAATGGTACCTTACAGGCTTCAATTTTTATGATGAACGTTGATGAAACTTTCCACATATGGTGCTCTTTTTAACATTCTGGGACTAGTCCCGAATTTTCAGGTGACAAAATAAAAAATCTTTGGTTTTTGCCACTATTCTCCCAGTTCGTTATCGATACACTTGATTGGTTGGTATAAATGGAAAAGGTTCACCGAAATGAACATTTTTGCTTTTACGACCTTTGAGCTATGTTAAACTAGCAAGTGGGGGTCAATCATGAAAAATTTTTAGATCACGGATTTCGTTCATTTTCGCACATAAACTAACCACATATATGTCGTGCACATCAAGTCCAAATTTTGAGTTGTTTCGTTCAGTTCTCCGCAATTTCGAGCCATCAACTGTGTGCAATTCGAGTATGAGCGAGTAACGAGAGTTTTGCAGACAATTGAAGCAAATTTTCGCAAATCAATCAACTTCAAGTTTTTATAAAATGAATAAATATGTTTAAATGCAAAAAATATGCAACTTTACAATATAGCCTGGTCGTAAAATGCCTCTGAAAAAATCAACAATTTTCACAATGTCACAAAAATTTAACTTCTGCGCCAAAAATTCTCTACACTGGCAAAGGATTCTAAGCAACATTGGGTAATTTTTAGTTAGGACTTCTAGTTTTTTTTTAATCTGCAGCTAAACAAAGCTTAATGACCCTCATTTTTGGTTACCAAAAGCGACCGAATTTAGAACCTTTCGGCAGTTCGCTAACTTCACAAATTAATTAAAATTTTGTGAAGACCTAATTCAAATTCAGACCTTTCTTATTTTTCGGACCTTCGGTCTCGGTGGTATATATGACTTTCTTCGTCTTTTTCATTTATTTATACTCAATTGATTTAGTCCTATCGATTTACTTTCTACTCAATTTATACAATCCAATTGCACATTTTATTAATGCCTATTTCTGGAGTTCGTTGCTTTAAGTTAGAGATTTGGCCGACAAACGTATTTGGCAAAACTGCGATTATTTTATTTTAAACATCAATTTCTCAAAAACTAGCCCATGGATTCGCGTAAGCTTTGGCAGGAGGAAAAACAAAGAAAGACCTGTTGAGCCAAATTCATAAAATTTCTCTCGACCCACATTCCTTCATATCATGGCACAAAAAATTTTGCCCGATTCTATAGGTTTGAGAAATCAATACTCAAAGTTTGATGGTCTCAATTTAGTTAATATGTCAAAAAGTTTTGCTAGTTTTTTGCAAATTTTAGTTTTTCGTATTTACTGATTATAAGCTTTAAAACGGTTTAAATTTTTCCAACTCTCAAAATTGTGAAAGTTTATTGCGTTTCAAAATTACCCTCACAAAAGGATACCAACACCTTAAGTAAGACCTTATGCCAATGTTAAAATTTCAATGCTACAGCGATTGTAAGGCCAAATACTGTAAGTGGGATTATATGGGATTGGAAAAAGCAAGTTCGGACAAATGGGATGGGATGGGACGGCGAATTTGAAAATCTAGTGGGATGGGATGGGATGGGATCAGAGAATTCGTCCCATTTGCCAACTCTGACTAATATACCCATTGACGTTTTTAGTTGCCCCGATTGCTGCTTTCTAGCAAAAGTAATCGCTTGACAAATTTGGAAAAAGTAGGCAAAATACAGGTTACGCACACATTTCAGCTTATTTCTCTATAACGAAGAGCGATTTCACAATAAATAAACATTGGTCCCCAGCTATTTGATGGAGGTATCGAATGATATAACCGATGTCTCGCGAAAAAATTTACTTGAGTCTGCAAAAAATCTGGAAAATTATACTTCTTCTAAAATGTGTTAAAAACATTTTAGAAAAGCAACTTTAGTTTTTTTTCCTGTATTGCCACACCCCAGTTGCTTTCGCGAGGAGGGGTAACGCCAGACCAAATTTGCTCAGGGTCCGCGGTCTGGTGTTGAATAATTGCATATTGCAATTACCCGAGGCGAAGGCAAGGCTACTGCCGGAGCAGAAGTGACTGCGCTACTTTCATTGCATCGGAGTCACCCGTTGGCTCCATCCACAAGGGTTTCCCCTCATGGACGGTCAACTCCTTGAAGATCTCGGATAAGTACAAAGTACAATTAGGGGGGAGCACGGCACTGCTAGTACCATTCCTATGTATAAATGGTTGACTGGTGCCAGCTGGAACCAGAAAAGTTTGGTTTAATGAATTTTGGTAAAAAACTCGCAGTTTTAAGAATGGATCCTTTGGATCCCAAGTTTCGTGTTTGCGGCGGCATAGATGCAGAGGTACCTTCTCCCCTCTGGGCGGCCTGGTTTCTGCGTAATCTTCGGTGTAATTATGTCATAACCATAATAAATAATTATTTAAATAGAAGTAATTTCTAAGCGCAATAGACACAGAGGGACCTTTTTCACCCTCCATGCCTATTGCTTTCTAGCTGAATTGATATTAAATGTCGTGCTGCATTTTGATATAAAAATGGCTTCTTAACTCCAAGTAATGAATGAGTAATAATGGTGCAAACTTTATGTGACCAAAGGGATTCACCACCTTAAATGCAGTATCAGTGATCACAGTTTTGTACACACATTTTTGTGTCAGACTTTAGTTTTCCAAGGTTGTACTACAATGCCAGAATTTATTGCCATTGAACTACTACAGCAATTGGGCTACTTTGCTGCAACATATACATTGTTATTGGTATTGACCGCTGTTACTTATTTTCACTATTCTAACGGGGAACCCATACCCTTCAAAACCACGTTTGAGGCTATATAATGTAGCAGTACTCACTACACGTTTGTTCCCAGTAATCAGTGCATAAGGACACCATTTCATTAATTATTGTGCTGGCTATCTGTGAAAAAGCGTCAGTGAAGACCCAGTGTTTCAATTATATCATTACAAATCAATTTACTATTCCTACTACACTTACTATTTGAGAGCTAAACAATACTAAGAAGAACAAACAATACAATAAACAATATTTACTAAGCTAATTGACTAAGCCCCTATTTGCTTCAGGGCAGTGTGCACAACTGGTGATTGACGACAGCAATTCAACGATTACAAACATGTGCCCTGAACGTTGCTTGTGAGTTCAGCTGATTAAGGGGGGGCGACCAAACTTTTGCCCCGACTTTGTCCGAATGGCCTGCTTTTTGGCGAAGTTATAGAGCATGGGTGAGGTCAAAAATACTTGGTCGTTGGTTCTTAGCTGCCTTCCATCCATGCGCAGCCGTCGGGTTTATGTACCCGACCCCCCCTTTTAAATAACTACCAACATAATTAATTAAAAATTTCTGCTGACTCCAAGACCCTCGCTTCAAGGTTGCCATTTGCCAATATGATTTGGCACATGTGCCCCTATCTGCAAGAAATACTGGACGTCTGTATCTTATCTGCTTCTAAGGGAATTACTCTTCAAAGTTGAAGTTTCGGCAAATTTTAAAAAATATTGGCTAACGAAAGGAAAATTTTATTACTGGTGCGAGCTATAAGGCTGTAATTTGGCATATACAGAGGCCCTCTAGGAGTACTCATTTGTGCCAAATGGCAAAAAATTCTGCCACCTCAAAAATTTTTAAGTCAACTTTAATCTTCAAAAATTGACAAAATCGCCTTTTTTGGGCAACGGTACCCCACAAATCGAAAAAATCAAATTTTTTGAGATATTTTAAGTCAGCGTGGTCGAAAACACACCCGTAAAAAATTTCAGCTCGCTAGGTGAACGTTTGGGACTTCTATGGCTGCAGAAAGCCTATACACAGGATCCGACAGACTGAAAATGGCGGTTTCGGCAATTTTTGAAGATTAAAGTTGACAGAAAAAATTTTTCACTCGGCAGGATTTTTTGCCATTTGGCACAAATGAGTACTCCTATAGGGCCTATTTTTATGCCAAATTACAGCCTTATAGCTCGCACCAGTAATAAAATTTTTCTTTCGTTAGCCAAAAAGTTTTAAATTTTTGCCAAAACTTCAACTTTAAAGAGTAATTCCCTTAGATGCAGATAAGATACAGACGTCTAGTATTTTTTCTGCAGATAGGGGCACATGTGCCAAATCATACTGGCGAATGACAACATTGCAGCTGGGGTTTTGCAGCCAGCAGAGATTTTTAATTAAGGAACTTCTCAAATTGAAAATCAAATAATACGATTTATTAAAACGTTTCATTTCGCAGCTGATATACGTTTTCTTATGCATTTATTTTGTCTGCCAGTCAGACTTTTGTACTGTTTGTTTACAGCAAAAACTAGACTAAAAACTTGAAGCTGTTGTACAGCAGTATGAAAAAACATGAAAAGAAAGCAACGTTATGCCGTGTTTCAGTTTTTAGTTAAGTCAAAAAATAAAACGTATATACGATTTCGCAAACGCATTTTAGCTGAAAAATACTATTTATTTTGTCTTGAAATATGAGACAGTTCCTAATTATGTTGGTAGTTGTGAAAAAGTGAGGGTCGAGCACATAAACGCGACGGCTGGACATGCCTGGAAGGCAGCTAAGATCTGAGTACCCGGTATTTTTTAACCCCACCCATGCTCTAAATCTTCGCCAAAAGGTAGGCCAATCGGACAAATTTGGGCACCCCCATTTTAGTCGCCCCCCCCCTTAAAGTGCCACTGCAATTGTAGGATAGGTGTATGAGTATACCAGTCGTTAACATTTCAACGAAAACCACTTCAACTGTTTAGTAGTATGCTCAAATTTCAAACTCAATTTCGGTTTTGCTTTTGCTCAGTAACTTTTGTCAAATTTTGTTGCCTTCGTGGGTGCTATTACTCTGTATTTCCACTACACTATATTTTGCATTAGATCAAGAAATTGAGTCTATTACGTCATGTCTACCAAATGTGAACTTTTGGCGACTTTCAGTTACCTAAACATTTGATGAAACTGCTCAACCAGTGGAAAAATTTCAAAAATCTTTTATTTATTTATTATTTATTATCCAAAGTTATTTAGCGTTTAGATTTGATTGAGCAAAAACATGTGTATATTAGTATTGTGTATTGTTTAAGTGACGAAGATTATGTTTCACCATCAAGCGTGGTTTCCTGGCCAGAAGAAAAGGCAGTGGTAAGCATTCATTGACTCAAGAACAGTCTTTAAAAATAAAAACAGGCACGTGAAACATATCCTTAGTACACCCATCTGTCGAGTCTAACATAAACTTTTTCAGTTAATGTGCTTGTGTGGAATGCTACTTGATCCAGGGCCTCACCTTTTTTTCTGAAACCCAAATTACAATTGCTTGAGGTAATTCCGAAAACTTTCCGAAAACTTATTTTAATACGAGGCAGGTAAGCTAGGTTGGCAAGTCAAGCATGATAAATATAGATAGCCAATGTACATTGATGTGAAGTATGTATTTACTGTTTAGATACCATATTGTACTGATGATGGGATCAGTTGCACAAATAAAACAAAGTAAGTTGCAAAGCTTGTTCGCGAAGTTAAAGCTAAAGATCTGCTGCTGATGCTGCATGCTTCTATGTATAAGAATACGAAAAACAATGATTACTGAAATATAATAATGAGCGAATGAGTAATGTACTCTTTTAGGAGATTTCTGACGCTTGATGTGTACTATCCTGTGTCCCTGATGTGGACAATGCAGGAAGTGCCAAAAACCTCGGTAAGGTATTGCCATCTTTGAAGCGTTTAATTGAAAACCCAGCATTTTCGCTTTGTTTGTGACATTTAGCTGACTACTAATGCTACTAACGCGAGCATGTGAGCATATTTTAAAGTTTTTATTTGTACTTACTGTATTGTACAAATTCCATCACGTTACGGTAAAGGCTGTCTTAATCTAAATATAGAAGTACAATATTTTGCTACGGGATATGTCACTATACTACAATTAAGATAGTTTACCCTAAAATTTACATTCTCTGCTTGATGGATAGAAAATAATGTTGATTGAATAATTAGAAGACTAGGAAAGTGCAATGTTTTGCTTTCGCAAATATAAAGGCCAAGACACGTTTCGTCACTTTTCCACCAATCATTAATTTCGCTTATTTCTACGTAATTTTAAATTGTCTTGAACCGCCTGTATGGAACCTATATCGAATATTGTTACCACCTTAAAGCTGTCGAATAAATGTAGTCTGGATAACAACAAAATAAAAAGTAATAAGTAATACTAAGTAATAACAATAATAATACATAATCATAATTTTAACGAGTATACTAAATAATAGACAAAATAATAATTAATTACAAACATTGTGTAAGCACTCTACAGTGTGGCAGGACTACAATTTGTCTACATATTAATGGTTCTACATTTTACATTTTGTCGAATGTCTTGATTATTATGCTAGTTGTAGTCAACTGAGCTAAAGTACAGTACGTTGCCATGCTGTATCGGTTATAGGTTGCTGAATTATTGAGTGATATTGGCTCAAGTCTAGGGATATGTCTGGGAATGTCGTGCATTTCTATGGTAGAAATATTATTTGTACTTCATTCACTATCCAAAATAATTTCATCAATAATGGAGCAGAAATCTTCAAGAACTTAAATGTCAGTGCAGGGATAGTAGTGATGTTAGGACGACGATGATGATGATAATGGTGACCATGATGCTGATTATGATGATGATGATTATGAAAATTGATAATGATGACAAGTTCTCCTGTTTATTCTGCCATGAAACACTGTAATCACGAGGCTGTGCAATCTTGTATTCGATGATGTGGTCAATGTTGGCTTACTAATAACTTTGACCTTAGGAACCGTTATTTCTAGAAAACTTACTTGACGATACAGTTAAAGACACTTCTTTGTTTAGGACAACTACAGGTTCAGTGCTTAGATTATAGACAGTACTGTAGAGCTATGTACGGAAGGAGAATTAGACTGCTTGCACAAAAGATTATATATTGCGAGCCACAGTTCTCCTTTTAGAGAAACTGGGCAGTCCAGGTCAACACTAAGAGTGTAGTTTTAATGAAATCTTGAGCTTATAGCTAACCAATTCTGTCAACTGCGGTCAGTGAGAACTGTTAATACGACCGTGGTGGTGAAACCATGGCTAGCTCCAAGTTGTGCTAAGCAGTACAGAAACATTTTTGACAGAAAAGAATCAATGGCGTCAAATTATAAAATAAAAATATATCATCCCCTTTTATCAAACCTTTCTAGCTATCTCCTACTGTAATACGTAATTCTGTAATTTTTAATTATAATAATGTCAACCCTATAGAATCCACCTTCTGAACTGCATTCCGTTGTCACGGTGCAAATCTTACCCTCCCCCGTGCAAATCTTCCCCAGAAAGATTTGCACCGGTGCAAATCTTTCCCCCGCCCAGAGATTGTGTATACCAATATTTTGTTATACACAATATACCTTGTCATTAAGAATAATAATTGCAACAAAGGTCTTAGCTTTGGCTTATAGTTTCGAAATAGTAAAATGTAGCTTAATCGAAACATAAGTTGGTTAAAACAACGCTGCTTCTTTAAACTTTTGCTTTCCCATTTGAAAGTAATGGACCATGGACCTAGATTTTCGACTGTTATGGTAGCACTATAAACACCGAAATAGCTGTCACAATTCACAAATTTCGCAATAAATAAAATTGATTTGAAATTGATCAGAGATTACTGGGATTGCAATCATTTTTTTGTAAAACCAGGAATGAAAGCTTCATTTTTAAAGTTATTTTCGAATTTACTTTCATTGCTTGAACTATTAATTCAGTAATGTTAATCAATCAATGTTTGAGCTGAAATTAATTTGTAAGTTGAACTATTTTAACTTTTAGCTAACGATTCATCTTTTTGATTCTATGATTTAAAATATAAATTCAATGTTTCTATACTGTACGGGTATTCTATTCCACTACAGTTCATAAGGCATAATTCTAACAAGTAACCCCTAAAAGGGGTAATATTTCGTCCCAGATGAGTTCGTCTCAACAAAACTGCAGCATAAGAGTTTTTGGGAACCGAATTACAATTAGTGATATTACAACTTCTGTCTGACTCACAGTACAGATTACCAGAAAATTGACATAATTGCTATTATGAAAGTCTGACGAAAAGGAATAGGAACAAAGGAACATAGGAATGTTTCTATGTGGTTTTTGGACATAAAACTTTTGCTATAGTCACAAACTAGGAGAGATACAAACTTTACTTCAAATCATTACATGAGCATCACGAACAGAAGCTGAAATGCTTAGTTTCAGATTCCACAGAAACCGATTTGGTCATTCTCAGGATTAAAGCATTAATTAAACTGTTCTGTTGATGACGTTGATTAGGCCTAAGTAACCGGGATCTATTTGGCTGTTCGTTGTTATCTTATCTAGCATTTGTTGCAATCAAATAACAACATATGCTTAAAGGCGACACTTAATCACGAAGCGGACATTTAAGAAGTGATGCAATAAGTTTAAGGCTGCCTCATTTGCATAATCTGCGTATGGCAAACATTCTTTCATTTTGTATTGCAGTCAAGGGGGGCAACGTAATAACTTTGTTGAAGATGAAGAAATGTTTGTTGGGACCCCCTGTGAAAGTCCAATGGATTAGAAAAAATTAAAAATTTCATCCCGGATAAGAACCCACTGATTCTACAACCCTCTTTTCCAAATCTTTAACTTTATAACATTGTTTGACCAAGGTCCCCCTCTATCTAAAAAAAGGGAGCAGCTAGGTTTACGTGCTAAGCATAGGCACTGCTTTTAGTAAAGGAAGAATTTCAGTTCAAAAGTGGGTGCACCCATTACAAATATTTCGCCTTCGGCGAAATAAAAACTGAAAATATTATCTGTATATGCATTTCCTTAGGCTGTCCCGAAAGCTAACTTATTTGTTATTTATTTGTTATCTTAAATATGTAATGAGAAATGCTAAGTTTACAACTTTAGCTTAAAATCTTACAATCAGCATCTCTGCGAGCATCTGGAAATTAATCATTCAAACAAATCTATGATCAATACGCTTTTTATTGATATTGCGTACCTAGATTAATTTTTAACAAAATATGCCATTTAAACAATAACTAAAAATTGCCCCTGTGTATCTCTCAAATGCAAAATATGTACATGCAAAATTTGAACAACTTTGGTTGAACTATTTATAAAATTAATTTGGAAAATATCGCAAAATCGCTTTTGTTTTGCACATACATTATGAATAAGTTGTAATGTATTTCATAAAACTGTTGTTGTGTATTTAAAAAGTTGTGTAGTTAAACATAAACAAATCCAACACAAAGGCGTCGTAAAAAATCCTGCACAATTCATTTTCGAACGATTAGTTTTTATTTTGTCATACGCCATGGTAGTGGTCAACGTAAATTTGTCTATATTCAGCCGCCTGTAACTTTGGATAGAAACGAAGTACAGAAGGGATATATGCACATCGTTGTAAAGTTCTTTTCATGCACTTTCAGTATTGTATTGTAGCATACGGAGCTACAATAAAAAATTAGATTCTATAAATGAGAATGAGAAAAAATAAGCCATAATGGTAGCTACCCAATCACGTGATCGCAGTTGCCGAAACTTTTTCAAAACATGCCCCGCCAACCAAAGTAAATTCAATTGGAATTCCTTCAAACTCGAGCAATCGGTCCAAGTATAACTTCTATAATCCCGACAATGCTAGCTTGCATAAGGGAGCGCTTGCATTTATCGGGATTACAGATGTATGTTTTGGACAGATTGTTCAATTTAAAAATCCTAAGAGTGTTTACTTTGGTTGGTGGAGTATGGTTTGACAAAATTTCAGCAGCTGAGACATCGTGATTGTATAGCTACCACCCTGGCTTAAAAAATCGACATTTAATTTAAGCTTCATATGACACATTTGAATGTACTTCGTGAAAGCGCATAGAAAGAGCGTTAAACCCGTGTGAATATCTCTTCTGCACGTGACTTCTAGCAAAATTTACAGGATTAAACCCTCCAAAAGTGT
The DNA here is from genome assembly GCA_030248195.1 of Trissonchulus latispiculum. Classification (NCBI taxonomy): domain Eukaryota; kingdom Metazoa; phylum Nematoda; class Enoplea; order Enoplida; family Ironidae; genus Trissonchulus; species Trissonchulus latispiculum. The sequence goes on along the minus strand of JASAND010010586.1, from coordinate 5,418 downwards.
TAAAACTACCCATTTTTGGACTTTAAAAAGAGATAACTTTCGCAGACAGCATTTTTGAGCGATAATCCATTAGTGTTCTCCTGAACGAAACTTTTAATTTGATCCCAAACTCGACTACTATTCGCTTAATGTTCCCCACCAATCCACATCTGCAAGCATCTGGAAATAAATCATTCAAAAAATCGATGATCAATACGCTTTTTATTGATATTGCGTACCTAGATTAATTTTTAACAAAATATGCCATTTAAACAATAACGAAAAATTGCCCCTGTGTATCTCTCAAATGCAAAATATGTACATGCAAAATTTGAACAACTTTGGTTGAAGTATTTATGAGAAAATTAATTTGGAAATTATCGCAGTAATCGCTTTTGTTTTGACATACATTATGAATAAATTGTAATGTATTTCATAAAACAGTAGTTGTGTATTTAATAAAAAGATAAACGGTAGATCCTCCTACTGGAGTGGGGCGTATAGATAAAAAATAAGATAAGAAACAGGTGGGCCACCCCCCGACATGGCTTCCCAGATCAATGCCGTACTGCGAGCAACATCAAAACCAGGCGAAATAAAGTTATCAAAACTATGTCGAAAATTTGAGTTTTCTGACGGCTGAACTGACAAAGAATCACCCTCCCGAGGTGCCGAATTCATCGCCCCCAACGCGGCCACCGCCCCCAGAGTTTGCAAAGCGAATTTGGAAACGGCCTGGGAGGACCCCGAAATTGGTCCCCCCAACACACGAACAGCGGTTTCCCCCGAAATTTCAGAATTTTCCGGGGCCAGAGTGGGGGGAGGTCAGATTTTGACGGGATGAACACAAAACACCCGAGCTATCTGGGCCCACTGGGGCCCCCCAGGTATTTTGCAGTGCCCCCGAAAAGTTTGAACCCACCCCCCTAATTTCAGAATGTGATTGTGGCGGCTGCATAACAGGACCCCACCGCCCCACAGGTGGCGTTGGTGGTCTGACCGCCCCCCGAAAAATTGGGGGATGGGGGGTTCCAGCTGCTGATTTGGGGGAGGTTCCAAAATTTGACTTTGGGGGTGGGGGGATTTTGGGGGGGGGGGAGCTCACCCCCGGCTTGGCTAAGCTGAAGCTCCACCGCACTGGTTAGAGCCTGAGGGGGGAAAAACCACTTGGGGGGTGGGGGTGGGGGACATCCAGAACTTGGGGGGGGAGTGGGCTTCTGAAAACTTTGGGGGGTCTATTTCCCCCCAACCTACGACCCCCCGGCAAAAATTGCAAGGAATTTCTGTTCAAGAAACTATCAGCATGCTCTGGTGCCTGATTTATTGGTAATTCACTAAATAATTTAACAGTTTCATCACGAATTCTTTTAAGGGCCCGGGTAACCGGACTAGAAGAATCTGACATGCTACTCACCCGAGAACGGTCGCCAGTTTGTAGAGATTAGACTGAGTAAATCTCTGGACAAACAATTTTAATCACAGAAATAAACCTGTAGAAAGTACGCTCTTAGAGCGTGACTCCCTACAAGCGAATTTTTGGAAATGTAGAAGATTGCAAAGGTTCTCTGAGTGTGCGCATGCCAAGACACCTAACGTCAGATTACCCTAGCCTACAGCAAGAAAGAAACGAGCTAACTAAAAATGCTATGTTACTTTAACAAAAATACGAGTTTACTCTGATTTCGAAATTACACCGAAACAGTACAGGAAATAACCATTCAAATCCTAAATTTCAAATCAGAGACAAAGGCACCAGAACGAATTTTAAATATAACAGACAAAACTTAACAAACCTGACAAAACAGATTCACCCAACTAGACAAAGGGAGAGAGAGTGGGCGCCCGAAATCCTGAACTTAATGGGGCGTGAACAAATTTGAAAAGAGCCGCCCACCTTTGTCAAAATACAAAAGCCAACTGAAGTGCGCGCTCGATTTTGAATGATTGTGAGAATTAGCTAGTCCGGCCTTGGACCGTACACAGAAGTAATAATTTAGTTTGACCATTCGTGAATTTAGCCGTACATTTTATAATTTCAAGTAAAAATGACAAAAATACCAATTTATCGTGAAGTTAGCAGTACATTTTATAATTTCAGATGAAAATAACTCTCAGACTGACTGAAATAATCCACATCTGCAAGCATCTGGAAATAAATCATTCAAAAAATCGATGATCAATACGCTTTTTATTGATATTGCGTACCTAGATTAATTTTTAACAAAATATGCCATTTAAACAATAACGAAAAATTGCCCCTGTGTATCTCTCAAATGCAAAATATGTACATGCAAAATTTGAACAACTTTGGTTGAAGTATTTATGAGAAAATTAATTTGGAAATTATCGCAGTAATCGCTTTTGTTTTGACATACATTATGAATAAATTGTAATGTATTTCATAAAACAGTAGTTGTGTATTTAATAAAAAGATAAACGGTAGATCCTCCTACTGGAGTGGGGCGTATAGATAAAAATAAGATAAGAAACAGGTGGGCCACCCCCCGACATGGCTTCCCAGATCAATGCCGTACTGCGAGCAACATCAAAACCAGGCGAAATAAAGTTATCAAAACTATGTCGAAAATTTGAGTTTTCTGACGGCTGAACTGACAAAGAATCACCCTCCCGAGGTGCCGAATTCATCGCCCCCAACGCGGCCACCGCCCCCAGAGTTTGCAAAGCGAATTTGGAAACGGCCTGGGAGGACCCCGAAATTGGTCCCCCCAACACACGAACAGCGGTTTCCCCCGAAATTTCAGAATTTTCCGGGGCCAGAGTGGGGGAGGTCAGATTTTGACGGGATGAACACAAAACACCCGAGCTATCTGGGCCCACTGGGGCCCCCCAGGTATTTTGCAGTGCCCCCGAAAAGTTTGAACCCACCCCCCTAATTTCAGAATGTGATTGTGGCGGCTGCATAACAGGACCCCACCGCCCCACAGGTGGCGTTGGTGGTCTGACCGCCCCCCGAAAAATTGGGGGATGGGGGGTTCCAGCTGCTGATTTGGGGGAGGTTCCAAAATTTGACTTTGGGGGTGGGGGGATTTTGGGGGGGGGAGCTCACCCCCGGCTTGGCTAAGCTGAAGCTCCACCGCACTGGTTAGAGCCTGAGGGGGGAAAAACCACTTGGGGGGTGGGGGTGGGGGACATCCAGAACTTGGGGGGGGGAGTGGGCTTCTGAAAACTTTGGGGGGTCTATTTCCCCCCAACCTACGACCCCCCGGCAAAAATTGCAAGGAATTTCTGTTCAAGAAACTATCAGCATGCTCTGGTGCCTGATTTACTGGTAATTCACTAAATAATTTAACAGTTTCATCACGAATTCTTTTAAGGGCCCGGGTAACCGGACTAGAAGAATCTGACATGCTACTCACCCGAGAACGGTCGCCAGTTTGTAGAGATTAGACTGAGTAAATCTCTGGACAAACAATTTTAATCACAGAAATAAACCTGTAGAAAGTACGCTCTTAGAGCGTGACTCCCTACAAGCGAATTTTTGGAAATGTAGAAGATTGCAAAGGTTCTCTGAGTGTGCGCATGCCAAGACACCTAACGTCAGATTACCCTAGCCTACAGCAAGAAAGAAACGAGCTAACTAAAAATGCTATGTTACTTTAACAAAAATACGAGTTTACTCTGATTTCGAAATTACACCGAAACAGTACAGGAAATAACCATTCAAATCCTAAATTTCAAATCAGAGACAAAGGCACCAGAACGAATTTTAAATATAACAGACAAAACTTAACAAACCTGACAAAACAGATTCACCCAACTAGACAAAGGGAGAGAGAGTGGGCGCCCGAAATCCTGAACTTAATGGGGCGTGAACAAATTTGAAAAGAGCCGCCCACCTTTGTCAAAATACAAAAGCCAACTGAAGTGCGCGCTCGATTTTGAATGATTGTGAGAATTAGCTAGTCCGGCCTTGGACCGTACACAGAAGTAATAATTTAGTTTGACCATTCGTGAATTTAGCCGTACATTTTATAATTTCAAGTAAAAATGACAAAAATACCAATTTATCGTGAAGTTAGCAGTACATTTTATAATTTCAGATGAAAATAACTCTCAGACTGACTGAAATAATCCACATCTGCAAGCATCTGGAAATAAATCATTCAAAAAATCGATGATCAATACGCTTTTTATTGATATTGCGTACCTAGATTAATTTTTAACAAAATATGCCATTTAAACAATAACGAAAAATTGCCCCTGTGTATCTCTCAAATGCAAAATATGTACATGCAAAATTTGAACAACTTTGGTTGAAGTATTTATGAGAAAATTAATTTGGAAATTATCGCAGTAATCGCTTTTGTTTTGACATACATTATGAATAAATTGTAATGTATTTCATAAAACAGTAGTTGTGTATTTAATAAAAAGATAAACGGTAGATCCTCCTACTGGAGTGGGGCGTATAGATAAAAAATAAGATAAGAAACAGGTGGGCCACCCCCCGACATGGCTTCCCAGATCAATGCCGTACTGCGAGCAACATCAAAACCAGGCGAAATAAAGTTATCAAAACTATGTCGAAAATTTGAGTTTTCTGACGGCTGAACTGACAAAGAATCACCCTCCCGAGGTGCCGAATTCATCGCCCCCAACGCGGCCACCGCCCCCAGAGTTTGCAAAGCGAATTTGGAAACGGCCTGGGAGGACCCCGAAATTGGTCCCCCCAACACACGAACAGCGGTTTCCCCCGAAATTTCAGAATTTTCCGGGGCCAGAGTGGGGGGAGGTCAGATTTTGACGGGATGAACACAAAACACCCGAGCTATCTGGGCCCACTGGGGCCCCCCAGGTATTTTGCAGTGCCCCCGAAAAATTTGAACCCACCCCCCTAATTTCAGAATGTGATTGTGGCGGCTGCATAACAGGACCCCGCCGCCCCACAGGTGGCGTTGGTGGTCTGACCGCCCCCCGAAAAATTGGGGGATGGGGGGTTCCAGCTGCTGATTTGGGGGAGGTTCCAAAATTTGACTTTGGGGGTGGGGGGATTTTGGGGGGGGGAGCTCACCCCCGGCTTGGCTAAGCTGAAGCTCCACCGCACTGGTTAGAGCCTGAGGGGGGAAAAACCACTTGGGGGGTGGGGGTGGGGGACATCCAGAACTTGGGGGGGAGTGGGCTTCTGAAAACTTTGGGGGGGTCTATTTCCCCCCAACCTACGACCCCCCGGCAAAAATTGCAAGGAATTTCTGTTCAAGAAACTATCAGCATGCTCTGGTGCCTGATTTACTGGTAATTCACTAAATAATTTAACAGTTTCATCACGAATTCTTTTAAGGGCCCGGGTAACCGGACTAGAAGAATCTGACATGCTACTCACCCGAGAACGGTCGCCAGTTTGTAGAGATTAGACTGAGTAAATCTCTGGACAAACAATTTTAATCACAGAAATAAACCTGTAGAAAGTACGCTCTTAGA
>JASAND010010585.1:0-16914 GCA_030248195.1 Trissonchulus latispiculum | reverse complement strand
CATTCCTCGGGGAAAGTCGAAAGTACCTCCCAATGTTTCAGTGTCATAAAGTGTAGTCAGTTTGATCCGACGTGGGATACCATGCCATTCCCACCTACACCTGGATACAGAATTATTGCGGGGGGGGCACCCACTGTACGAGAGTCAAAATCACTTTTCGGCCTTGCGGTTGAAGACACAAATTATCCTTCTCCTCCTGAACCCGTGCCTTCTTCTATTTATTACGCAAAAGAATCTTCTCGAATGCAAAAAGTCGCTGCTTTGTTTAATTGTTATCCTACTCCAGCTACTTTTGATCCACCTAAACATCTTGCAGACCTGGGGGCACGCCCTATAACCTTAGCGGAACCGAATTTAATTGTTCCTCCGGGTTTGGTTGCCCACACTGATGTTCGGCACGCACAATTTCAGGTCGTGGATCCTAAATTTATCCTGGAGTGCCATTACCGTAACATTGGTAGGTACCTCAGAGGAGAACTTCCACGTCCTCCGCCAATACAGTAACATACGTATACAGGTATAGTTCGATTTTCACATTTTATGTTCTGTATTTACTTCTATGTTTTGTGTTCCAGGTTTGTGCACGTTACTGCGGGTTTTCAATCTCTGCTAGAATCTACTTTTCCCGCAAATTCGGAAAATTTTGAGGTTAGCATAAATTTTCTCTCCTTTAGTTTGGTTTTTGTATACGTATTTTAGTATTTGCACCATATAATGTCAACTCCTCCAAGAGTATGTTTTGATCCGCGTCCGTGTAGATACGACTTGCCAAATGTTGGTCAACCAATGTATGTGCCACTCCGGGGCAAAGTTGCTCCGGGGGAACATCTTCCTCCGGTGTTAAATCAGGAATTGGAGTTGGGTCCAGCGGTACCTTACTGTGGGGGGGGGGGGGGTCACTCCTGCAGATTTGCGCTATAAACATATTGCGGCTATGAGTTTTGATCCTTCTGAATTAGATTTGCCTTCTTGTAAAAAATTTATTGGATTAGCCGCTCAATTCGGATATTTCGTGCTCCCGGCTTATTTTCAGCCTCCCCAGTACTTACGTGAAAAAGGGGCTCCTACCTAATATATGTCATGTCCTTCGGCTCCTTTATTGGTAAAAAACGAACACGAAGTTATTTTACAAAGATTATCTTCTTCATTTTTTCTGCAAAAATTTACGGAAGCTATGGCGTCTCCAACTTCTCCTGCCTCTCCGCCTCCTGGGCACCTACTATATAACCCTCCTCCGGAGGAAGATTCTGGTTAGGTACTAGGATGTTTTGTGTTTTGCACGTTTTGTTATATGTCGTTTTTGTCATGTTTATTGTATATTTATTTTTTATTCTAGAAGGGTTACGTGTATCCGGAAATTCCCCTCGAAGCGGATCTTAAGGTTATTCGGTGGGTTATATATTTTTTGTATTTTCTAAGGTGTGTACGTACAATGTCTGATCGTTTGGTGTATTCACAACAGTTGGTAGCTGCTCGTCGAAATGTGGTAGGATATACTCCTCCGCGTCCGGGGTTCCCTGCGATGAGGTTTCCCATTTGTTCAGAGTTGCTTTCACCAAATTTAAGTTTTCCTAGATTTGTGTCGAACGTTGAATTTCCTAATTACTCCGGATACCCAGTCACGTCAGAATACCAGTCTATGCATCATTCGGAACCCGAGTTGGGAGTTTACTCAATATTTGATCCTCCGTTCGGCACTACCGGGCATGGGTCGACCCCCTCTTTTTCAGTGACGCCTCCCCCCTCGTATGGGTCTTTGCAAAGTCTACCCACAACGACGACTCAAAATTTGTCAAATTCTACTTCTATTAAGGTAAGATGACCTCCTATTTCTACTTGGACATATACTCCTTCCTCTGGGTCCGCCCCTCCTCCCCGAACTGTAAATTATTATTATGATTCAATCCCAACTATGTTGTTCTCTCCAAATTCTACGTGGGACACCTACTCTATAGATGGGCATGTGCACCCTCGCTACCCCCCCCCCGGGGCTGGGAGGTCTCCTACGCGTTATTCTTTATCACCAAATATTCATACCTTTTTACTTTCAAGAGAAGTTCAAACTTATGTCCCGTCGGTTTCCGTTCCGTTTGGGTCGGCTTCCTGTACACCTCCGGATGGGGTACCCACGTCTTCTAACACTGTTCGTTTCCCTGCACTTATACCACCGGGAGGTTCGGTTAATGCTTGCACAGTCACTTTGTTTCAATTACCGTGGGGCCACCGGTTAGTAGCAAATTCTCCACGTTATGCTCGTCCGGGTATTTGTCCTCAGTGTGGGCAACCTGCAGCACGTTCGTATGAAAGAGGGGATATTTTCATGTCTACCCCCCCCCCCTGGTTTTCTGGATGAAACTTTTACTGGGTCGCCTTATTCAAATCCGTCGGAAAATTCTCGTATTTTGGCTGAAGCCATAGTTTCGGATGTTTCGTTTTGGCGTTGGGACCCTGTCGATAGATGCCTTCGCCCTCAAAATCCTAGCCTTTAAGAGGTCAAAACAGTGTTGGTTTTGTAGATTTTCTGTTATGTGTGTACGTACGTATTGTTTTCTTAAGTTGTGTTTTTATACTAATTAATTTGTATTATTTGTTTATTTCGCATGTTCAGGGGCTTATTTCAAAAAAATTATTTTAAAAGATTTAACATGTTTTTCTAAGATTCTATGAAATTCTACTGAATTTATATTTTGTTTAGATAATCCAAATTGCCTTCCAGTGTTCCTCTGGTGCGCCCATCAGTGCCGTCGGTCTGTACGTTTTGAGTGATTATTTCAACGTCTCCTCACTTCAGGAATCGCTCCGTTCCTACACGTTCCGGTCTCACCCTACATATGGATGACCTACTGGGCATGTATGCAGACGTGCCTGAAAAACCTACTCTTCCGGAGGCTGCTGAAGCTTCACGCAAATATTTTCAGCAACTGGCCGCCCGGACTGCTGCTTCGGCCGCTGCTTCTGTCGCTTCGGCTACTGCCGCTGCTTCCGTTGCTCCGGCTACTACTGCTGCTTCGCCGCTTCCGGAGCATCCTGCTCCGAGCCTGCTACCGCCGGCTTCAGTAACTATTCCGGTGAAGACCACAAAACGTCGGAAAACCGTGGTTCAGACTTCTACAGGGGAAGTTTCCATTGCACAGCCTGTTCCATCCACTTCAGGTATAAGTGCGTCGAGCAGCCAAGAATCGCTTACTCACTGTCCGCCACATACTTCCGGACATTCGGAATTGGCTACTCTGGATTTTATTTTTTATCCAGGTCTTGGCTACGTTATTGATCGTGGTCCCGGCACTCCTGGGGTCACGATGTCCAGCTTGTTTCCAACTTCTGCGCCACCTGTGACACGGTTCGAGCGAAGCTTCCACCGCAGCAGGCTCCTGTTTCTCAAACCTCGGTGCGGATGGCTCCGGTGGTTCAGCCCCCTGTGGTTCCTGTTTCTTCGGCTCAGGCTCCGGTCCTCCGTCTCCGACAGGAGGGGATGATTCCCCCCTTCCACCGGCTCCCACGCCCCCTGCTCTCCCGCGTTTTTTCTACCCCCCAACGTTCGGTCCCAATGGGCCTTTCTCCGGCTTTAGACATTTCTATTTAAGTCTCTGGCCTTGATGACACCCTTCGTCGCCTTGCTCAAGATTCGTTTTTTCAACTTTTGCCTAATATCAGTATACCGGAATACCGGAACAACTTTTTGCTTTGGAACAGTATGGGTTGTCCCAACTTCAGATTTTTAACAAATTGGGTATTCACCCACCCTGGAAGCCTTTGGCTTTTATTCATGCTGTTCTGCAAATTAATACCGCTCACATGCCGAATTTATTCAAAATCTTTTATCCGGAACCCCCGGTTAACCCCCTGGATACGTCGGCCGGAGGCCTGTCCTCTTTGTTGAATTTGAATCTGTCTAGACTATCTGGTGGGTCGGACGCTGCGGCTTCGGGTTCGGCCCTCTGCGGTCTACTCCCGGCTCCGAGCTTCCGTCTGTTCCAGTAGTGCAAGTCGTTGGTGTCTTGGATCAACCTGGGCCATCCCATCGCCCAGATATTCCTGCAGTTTTGGATGTTCCTATGCAGGAGGAGCCGGTGGTTCAGCTTCATGTTCCGCCTCCACAGCCTCCGCCTCTTCAGGTGTTTCCCTATTTGGTTTCGCCGTTTGCGGGCCTCCCGACGGATAGACAGGTTGTTTGGCCTGAATCTCATTTTCTGTTTCCACCTAAGTTAGTTTTGGATTTGACAGTCCTGGTGGCGGGCTCCCTTTCATCTGAGGCAGTTCCTACAATTGTAGTTGATCAGCGTCCCCAGTATATTGTTCAACCTTTGGCAGGTCCGTACAAGGCTACCAAGATCATCCGTGAACGTGGCTTGGCTAAGCTTCCTCCGGGGTTGGAAAAATTCAATGAATGCCCTCCCAACTTTGCTGATTCAGATAAACAGCTACCATGTGGCACCCAGCCCTACACGGGGCCTCAGAAGGTTGATGAAGCCTTTTGGCCAGGTGTATATTATTTGATCCATCATTATCCGAATATGATTCCCTTTCGGATCCACTCGGAGCCGTACTGGCAGATAGCTCATCTTCCGGACCTTCAGTCCAAGATTGACGGGTCTTCCTTGAACCCATATTTTATTGCTATCTACAATTTCTGGGATGACGTTTTTCGTCGCAATGACATGCCTTTTGCGGTGACGGATAATGTCTACGATAATTTTTGCAATGCATCAAAAATCTCTTTCCGGGGGTTGAGGTGCACTGCACCCCTACAGAACACAAATTTGTCACTTCGGATGGCTCCCCGTATCCAACTTTAGACCGCTATTGTTGGACAGTTCACCTGGACTTTCCTCCGATTTACCGTCGAGGTGTGTTAGAATTCGACTCCTTCCGACTGGTAGGGCAGGCTGCTAATCTGTGGGCTGCCACTGCGACTGCAGCGGCCAAAATTTTCCCGTTCATCAACATCTATCCAACGTATTTGACGGCCCGCGGTCCGCCTTCCAAGTACACCAAATTTATCTCTAAGATCACCAAAGACCTTGCTACTCTGGCTGAGGACACGGTCAATAAAGTTTGGGCTCACTCCCATAATCAGGCTCATAAAGCCGCCATGAATCGCCAGGTCATCTGGTTCAAAGACCCTACAGCTATGGCCTCCAATATGTGGATCGTTCAACCTGATCCCCTTTCTAATTCACAGGATATGGTCTACATCCAGTGGGGGAGGACGAATTTGGTACCTCTGAACAGTTGTACCATTGGCGTAAGTTCGAGGACTTCTTTGGTCTTAAGGAACCGGCCCGGGTCATGGCCTCCATGGAGTGCCCCTTTCAAGCCAAATATTTGGCTGAGGAATTTATGGCCAAATGGATTCCGAGAGAAACCGTTTTGCGTCAGATGTGGCACGCAAAAACGGGTCCGGGTTCTTTGATCCGAGCACTCATCATGCTTGACGTCATCCGGGCCAAGGCGGCCTCTTGTCCTCAGTTTCGCCGTTGGCTGCATGACACCGGCGTGGCCTACCTGGTCGAAGCGGTGCCGCCTGGTGACCTCTACTGGGGTTGTGGCTACGATGCCTTAGAGCTTCAGGCCATGCCACCGGCCCGCCGCCGTGAAGTTCTTACTGCCTCCAAGCCAAAAGGGCAGAATTGGATGGGTAAAATTTGCATGATCGTCCGGCGGGAGCTTTTCCCACAGCGTCCTCATGAGCTGGCTGTCTGAGAAGCTGAACAAAACCTCTGGGAGGCTATTAGGTACCCTGCACCTGTGTAATTGTTTTCTGTGTATGTGGCGGGGTGGGATACTTGCATGGCCCGTACGTGGGGCGGTATTGTTGTTATGTATTCTTTCTGTATTGGGGGGACTTGTTCTTTGTTTCTTATATGTGATCTAACACTTATTTTTTCTGAAACAAATTTGATTATTTCTCTTCGAATACGCTTGCTTTTATAAAAATATTCTCTTACTTGAAATTTCATGTCTTTAACGTTTAAATTAAAGGTGGAGTCTTTTCCAAAGCGACTTAAATTTTGCGAATTCTTACACATATTCTATTTTTATCTCGTGTACGATTACTTACTCTATTTTATCCACATTTTACTTTTAACTTTACTTTTATTCTACATATGCAATAGTACTGGGGTTGTTCTACCGTCCCGTATCTCGGCGGGTCCATGGTTGCTCGTCGCCTGTGTCTGGCTTATGGCCGGGCAAGGGTGGGCGGCCAACCACAGACCGGTATCTTAGATTCCGTAGTTTATTCCTTCGTTTTCTTTGATTTCGGCGCAGTCTACGGTCGCTGGTTGTCTGGATACTCTCCAGGCTGCAGTAGCCGTAGGCTCGCGCCCTCTCTTCCCTAAATTAATCGGGCCCCTATGTTGTACTGTATAGGCCTATGTGCCTTATAACTGTGACTTGTGGCATATGTGCCTTATATTATGCTATTTTGTCTACTGTAGGCCCTTGTGCCGTATGTTATCCCCATATATTATGCCGTATTTAATCCTTTTTTGTTTGTCTACTGTACTACATTTCCCCTTCCCTCCCCCCAGTCCCTTTACGGCGGCGAGTTCCCCTTTCTGATACTGTATATGCTGTGTAAATTTTTATGTCCTTATGCTTGTGTTAGGACCCGGAGGATTCCGTGGTTGGCAAAGGACCCGGAGGTACGGGTTGGCCCGGTAACTGGTGATTGCGGGCGTGGTTAGTCTGTCTGGCCGGTGATTGGTCTTGGGGCTGGAGCGGCTTGCGCTGTGGGGCGCCCGCTCCCCTTCCGGAGGTCGGTCCGATGGTGGCTGTGGGGTCTCCCCCCAACGGCATGGTTCTTGGCGGCCTCCCTGGCCTATTATCTTCGAACTTTTATTATATCAGTCTGTATTGTGTGATTGTTGTGCATTCCGGTTCCCCCTACTCGCTCGCTCCCCCTCCCCCTTTCCCATCTTTTCTAATCGTGTTGTGTTTTTCATTCCATTTCTATGCTTTATTGTTGTCTGATAGCTTTAACAGGTTGGGGGGGGGAATACACTTAGGGTTTACATTTTTGGGGTTTTTCGCTTGATTATCACCTTTTTAAATTCTATTGATCTCTTAAAACTTTCTACTTATTTTCGCAGTTTCTTTCGAGATTACTCAAAAGGGTGCCCTCTAGTTCGGCTAGTCCGTCCTATATATGCCGTATCTTATCCCGTTTCTCACTGTTTTTGTTCTGTTTTTTACTATTGTTTATTGTACCGCGGGTTTACTTACATAATTTTGCTACTGCCATCTATGCCCTCTATTTTTGCCATTTTGTTGGTGCAGCTAAATTTTTATATTTGTGCTTTATTCTTATGCAGCTTTATGTTTGGCATTTAATCAGATTCGCGCATAATATGCTTACTCCGGGGGAGGCTTCCCTGGAATGTGTACGCGTATGTTTTCGCTCTTTTCGCGCAATTTCTCATAAATTGTTATAAATTTCCCGTTGGTGTAGCCTCTCCCGGAGCACCTATATATCCTATATTCTTCATATACAGCTGGGTTAAAAATTTTATTTCTTTGTTTAGTCACTTATAGTATATTTTCTACTGTATAGTCGTCTAGTTTCTACAATGTATAGCCTTGAATTAGTGCTCCCGTTGTGTGATGTTTTGAATAGAGTTTCCCTTCCCTTTTGTATAAATTTCGGGTTACTCTCCCTTTTGAGACCTGCGCTCCCGTCGCGGCTGAAGGGTTTTATGTCTTTTGTGTTGAGTCTATGTACTCTAATGTTTGTGTGTTGTCCGGCACGTGCCGAAGTAGCTTTACCCGTGTCTCGAAAACAGACCCCTAAAATTTGGCAAAGCCAGGGGGTCGAGTGAGATACAGTTTTAATTCTTTTCTGCTTTCTAAAACGACGTTTTATCTTTACTAGTACCTAAGTTACGTAGGTTAACCTTCATTTTTAATGGCTACTACTTTTGCCTGGAGGCCGCGGCGAGGGCGCGCGTTTCAAAAGAGGGGGTAATCTGTGAAGTATTTTCTGATATTCTCTTTGATTTTCACCTAAATTTACTTAAAATGCAGCGCTACCTTTATGAACGGTAAATGCAAAATTGTACTCTCGTGTAGGAACCCCGGTTCCTTAGCTAATTTGTTCCGCCATTAAAATTGAGCGCAAAGTCAGTCTTCTTCACTTTCCGCAGAGTACGGTCGGGTTTTGGGTAGTTGTCAACTGACCATTTTTGGAGGGGGGGCTGACCCCTTTCTTCTCTATTTCGGTCTGGGTCTCGGGTTTGTTCTTTTTGTTTATTTTTGTCCATGCTACTTGTAGTCCTGTAAAGTTTCATGTTTTTGAATTGAAAAAGCTGATTCTGCTATTTTTGTAACTTTATAACTTTGTTCAAAACCAATAAACTCACGCTACTAAAATAGACTGCCGGCGCGTTTGTAGTTGTTTAGGGAGTAGGCGAGTTAGGGACGAGATTTGACATGCGCACACTCACGAATCTAGCAACTCTTCTTTAATTTAAATCCGTTCTTTATTGAGGCAATCCAAATCTTTACACTGTTGTTTTCGCTGCGCGCCTTATCTGAAGAGCTAAAATTGGCTGTACAAAATGGATATTTGGTAACGCAAATTTATGAAGTATGGCATTGGGACCCACAATATCGAAGTTCGTCACTGTTTTCATCATTTGTTAACGACTTTTTAACCATGAAAGTGGAAGCCAGTGGATACCCTAGAAATGTTGCCTCTGAAGAAGATAAGCAACAATACTGTCAGTTTTGGTTAGATTGTGAAGGGATTACAATAGACCCTGCCAACATTTGCAAAAATCCTGGTCGACGGTCATTGGCCAAGCTAATATTAAATAGGTAAGGAGCAGTGAATATATCTTAAAGCTGTTTATTGGAAATGCAATTAAATTATACGAAACTTTGCTAATCCTCTGCGAAATAAAGTCGCTTTAATTTGCCTCATAATAATGCCTCATGTTAATTACTAGTTAATGTTTATGTTACTTCTTAATTCTTTTGTTTCAGCTTCTGGGGCAAATTCGCGCAACAAGATAACATGAGTAAAACCACATACGTGACAAACTACGAAGAGCTTGCCAAATTACTAACCGACGATACTAATGAAATCCAAGATGGACTGCTTGTTGGAGAACGCCTCATGCTTATAAAATATGTCAAACAGGAAAACTTTATAACTCCTTTAGCATTCTCAAATATAGTTATTGCCGCGTACACGCCCGCATACAGAAGAATGAAGCTTTTCGAATGTTTAAATGTTTTAAAGGAGAAATGTTTATATTTCTACAGATTCCGTGATATTCCTATCCAAGATCGGGTATGAAGGTCTGCAGACTGATGAAAGGCTTGGCTCATTAAAAGATGAAGTTATTGGCAAATATGGGGAAACGGCATACATAACAGAATTTTGGAGTGGAGGACCAAAAAATTACGGATATGTAGTTCGCAAAGGAAGTGAAACCTTTACCGAATTAAAAATAAAGAGTATACGATTAAATCACGTAGCAAAGCAAATTTTGAACGAATCTTGTTTGAAAAACTTAATAATAATGAATCCGACTGACTCCTACACTGTACCAGTAAATGTGATAGCGAGAGATAAAAAGACTGCTACACTTATGAATACAGCAAAGCAGAAACCTTATAGGATAGCTTTTGACAAGAGATTAATATTGAATGATTTATCTACTTTGCCTATTGGTTTTGTGTCCCGTGAAAGGTTGTCGATGTGGCCATATGCTCCTGTAAATTAGTTTTATTGATTTTATGCAATGCTAATTTTGTGAATGAAGATGCTAGTAATTTTTCATTTTCAAGTAGAAAAATTGAAAGAAAATTTCAAAAAATTTTGATATTTGAATATTTGAATATTTGAAAGTAATTTCAATGTGTTTTTCATATTTTTTCGAAAATTTAAGGACTTAGACTGAACACTGTTTTTACTTAATAACTGTCAGTGATGATAATTGAGAGCAAACAGTTTAATTTTAGTTAAATTTGTAATTTCGATGTTTTAAAAAATAATTTTATTTTCAATGTGTGATAATTTGTTATAATTTTCCAAAAATCTAATTAATATTCAAACTTAACTTTTAAAATACTAAGAGATTTAATGAGTAAACAAATTGTTTATTGCTTTAACTGCTGAATTTGAATGGAGATACATTTTTAGTTTATTTTTAAAAAAGTGTACTTATTTTCATGATTTTGATTTTCAGGATCATGATTGAGATGGTGCTTTAAAATTTCCAAAACATTAATTGATTGCTACAACGCACATGTTTGTGTCATTTCTATTTAATTCAAATAGATACAGATATTTTTTATATTGCAGCTTTATCATCAGTGATTGATTATGTATTCTGTATTATCTACATATATTGTCTTTGCAGGTTTGCACTGAAGTAATCCACATCCATTTTAAAATAAAAAATGAAAAATTTAATTTTGCAACTAAGAATCGTCTGAGTATATAACCAATATTTTTTTGATCTTTAATTCATAAAATGATTTTTGAAATTCATGTATAGTAAGCACCAGGAGTCTGATTGAGAGATGCTTGCGGGTTTGATCCTAATTGCAGATGAGGAAGGAGAAGTAAAATTGGAAAGACACAACGAAAACTCAACCCAGATTGTAGTAAAGATTTTTTAATTAATAAGTTTAATTAATATAATAAGGTATTTAGGTTACGTTAAAACTTAGTTTGCACTATAGTACTGCAAATCAGTACTCTGAAGTTTTCAACTATTTTATGCAAAATTATCGCCTACTCCAAATGTTAAGATATCTGAAAGGAAACACGCCTATTGCTTTTGGCCTTTAACGGTCGTCTAACGCCTACGCAAAAAGCCAACTTACCACCCACGAGGTATTTTTATAGTATGCATGTACTAAGGTCAAACTTCAAAAAACACCTACCACTTCAATAAATACAACACCAACGCACACATATTTAGGCAGGTCTAAATATATGCTGGTTTTTGTAGCTCATCAGTTGTGTAGGCAGCAGTGTTATTGAAAGCTGAGATGTTTCTGATGCAGATAGTATTTTAAAAGTTTTTACCTTATAATTGAGAGTTAGTTATTTACCATTAGTTTTCAAATTATTCAGGCTTCATTTAAATTAATCGTGGATAACGGGTATATATTCGAATGTTCGGGTATTTATTCGATTTTTATAACAGCATATGTTCGATTGAAAAAATTGGATATCCGTTTATAGTTGTGAGGAACTAATCAGAAAGTTGCAAATGTGTTGGTGAAACTTCGAAGTATTTCGCAAAATCAGTTCAAAAATAACACAACAATACAGATTACATTTGGCCAGTATGATAAAATATAAATTTCCTATAAAGCAGTTGCAATTATTTTAAGGAGCCTCCTGTAGCGCAGTGGTTTCTTACTGCGCTACAAGTTGAGGATCATGTCAAGTCTAGAGCTTGAACAAAAATAAGCTCTAGCACGCATTTCAAATCCCTCCTGGGCAATTTACCGAGATTGTCGTGGGGTGGCCATCCGTCTGGTGAATCTACCACAGCACCTCCATTACGGTGGACGTAATGGACGTACTCATAGCCTTGTAGAACACCTCGGGTAATTGCTATGGCAATTATTCAGTGTCAGCATCCTCTTCCCTCAAAAATGAATACGTTCTAAGCTGACACTTCCCCTAACCAGAGCACCGACTGGGGGGAGGTGGCTGTAAAAAACTATTTTAAGGTTGCATATATATATAACAGTTCTAATTCAAAGCTTTAATATGTGTACATATTATGCATTCTTACAAAAAATTAACAGCAGGTTTTCATACTTTTTAGAATTGTATATAGGTCATAAAATATGTTCACTGAAAATAAAATTAAATCTATCGAAATTTATGTGTAGTAATACTTAGGATACCGTGAACTGAAATGAAGCACATCCATTTTAAAATAAAAATGAATATTTAGCAACTAAAGTTAAAATTGAACAAGAAATCGATCGCCTGAGTGGTTCGTTGCTCTTTAAGGAACCGTGTCAAAATTAAAATCGTGTACACGTTGAAATTTACACTAATTTCAAACGTTTTCTTTTGAGTTTACACGAAATTTACACGTTTTTTTGTAGCATGTTTTGTTCCCATCTTTTTGCATTCTGGTAGTAACAGCTTTATCAAGCCCGTGTGAGCACCTAAAAAGTTAAGTTAAAGGTTTTTCTTCCAGCACTAGCTTACTTTGATAATAGGATTAAGTAACAAAGACTTCAAAAGTATTCACTTCAAAAGAGACCGCTTACCCGATTTCTACACGAGTTAAATCGTGTAAATAATCGCGTACACGACAAATTTTGGCCATATTTTTGACACGGTTCCTAAGTGATCCAGTAAAATAATTTGTGAAATTTGCCTATATTAGTATTAGGAGTCTGATTGAGTGAAGCTTGAGGCTTTGATCCTAAAGAGACGCCCAATACTACTTCAAGTATTGACTATAAACTTGTGTCATTGCTGCTTTGACTCTTTTACTCCGCCAGTGATAGATACCGTTTTCGAATTACCCATATCGGTTTAATTCAAATGATTCATGTATTGAAATTGATTAATGATTAGTGATTAATTCAAAAAATTTCAAATTCAAAATTCAAATTCAAAATTCACTTAATTTCAGACTTTTGAAATTGCTTCACAAAATAAGGAATTTCGCTGAAAGAACTTCACTTAATTTTAGACTTTTGGAATTTCCCTCTTTTCGTTTTTGGAATGTCAAAAAGCGTGATTGTCAGCCAGCAATGAATGGGAATCTCAGTCTTTTGATAGACGCACTAAAACATCCGTAGAATTAAGTTTTAGAATTAATTATGACAGGTGTTGTCAAAGCAAGTGTCAGCTCCCTCAGGTGCACTTCTCAGGAGCTAAAAGTCCTGATATGTGATTATGTAGCAGGGATGCCGCCGGAAGTCGTGAAGCGCCTGTGGGTGGCGGTTAACCGTGTTGAGGTCGACATTGACGCACTGATCCGTACATAAAATGGGTCCACATTGATCAATATGAACGAGGTAAATTGTAGTTTAATGACTTTTATGTGTTAAGCATGAGCTTATTGGGCCCTTTGCGGATGGCGAATGTAAAATGAAATTGCTGGAATTTGTTGAGTAAATTTGTTTACAGCATTAAAACATTACCGAAAATACAAGTAACCCCATAACATGCTTTAACACTCCCAAAAAAATTTGCATGCATTTTGAAGGCGAGATCCGGATCCGAACCCGGACTCGAACCAGATCCGGATCCGGTATAATTTTGAATCCGGTCAATCCCTACTATCTATACTATATTCCAGGACTCCAGGACCGGTGGCGTAATTTGCAAATTGGCGAAAACGGCTAAATGTCGCGAAATGTTAGCAATTTTCGCCGAAGTTGGCAAAATGTGCGGAAAAAACAAGAAATGTCGCCAATTAAACAGGACTTGTCACCGATTATGGCGAAAATTGCAGTCACTTCGCGATACTTCGTCAATTTGCAAACTGCGCCAACAGTCTTGCATTTCGTGAAATGTATTGTGTGTATATATATATATATATATATATATATATATATATATATATATATGTATATATATATATATATATATATATATATATATATATATATATATATATATATATATATATATATATATATATACTTAAATCATACTCGGTCGATTTGGAACATTGACGCCACACATCAAGTTTAATACAGAGAAGTTACCAGACAAAGCTAAAGTTCAGGAATGTAGTCGTTTTTTACGCTAGTGGGCAAATATTGCTTGAGCTATAGCTCTGGATTGATTTCGATTCAGTTTCTGGAGAATCTTCATCTGAAGCAGAACGTTCCGACATAGATGATGGATCTGACTTTTTCTTTCGTTTCGGCGCTCGTCGCTTGTAGGCGGCCTGAAACTTAAAGAACTGAAATTGCAACATCTAATGTACAATTTCACTGAAGTCAGTGATAATTTAGGTATACCCAAGGAACATTATCAAAATCCTAAACGTTAAAACGCAAGTAATATCGCTTTCTTTGTCGTTTGTAAACGTTAGCTGCAAACGTTTATCCAGTTCAAATTTAACGATTGAAAAAATACAAGAAATCGGGAGCCCTTCTTAAAAAGCTAAGCATGTCTAAGGGCCTTTTCGCGAATGGGTTAAACGAGTTAAATTTAACTCGATCCTTTTCGCGAATGGGTTAAACGAGTTAAAATTAACTCGCCGAGTTAAGCAGAGTTAAAATTTTTAACTCTACGCTCATTCGCGAAAAGAGTTAAAAATTAACTCTTTTAACTCTACCCTTTTCGTGAATGACACGTGGAGTTAAAAACCTGCAGAGTTAAATTTAACTCTACCCTTTTCATGAATGGGTTAAATTTAACTCTTTTAACTCGCTCACGACATTTTACATTGAATTTTAACCCGCGTCTTAGCACGCGGGTTAAACGAGTTAAAATCTTCTATCCTTTACATAGTGATTGCTACATTTTGTGCGCGTAATATAGTTTTAAAAATGACAAGATGATCTATCCAATGAATGTGCAATGCATAATTTCATTTGATGGTTTATAATGCTTCAAAAATACTTAAGGCTTTGCCAATATTCTGCTGAATTATTTACGCTAAAGCAACAAAATAGGCTACTTTAATAAAATTAAAATAGATCGAACAAAATGTTTTACACATGCTGCATTTTTAGAAATAATAATTAAATAGAATTAATTAAATTAAAATAATTAATTATCATTATAAATAGGCTCTAAATTATTTTTGTAGGTTATTTAACACCACTTTATAAATGCAAATTTGAATCATGTATGAGAGCTGTCAACACGAAAAGCCGAATCAACGGGACTACTAACCGAAAGCTAAATTTTCCCAAAAAGTGGATTAATTAAAGCGCTAATTTTGCCATGGAAATTACTGTAAGTTTTAAAAAATTTTTGACTTTTTGAAAGGACATCCGACAAATGTTACGGGAACTTAGCTGCAACTGCTTATGTTCATCAGAATTACAGTACAGGATCAATTGTTATCACAACTGCGATTCCAAGGGCGACCATTTCAATTCAAATTTGAAATCTCTACTGAATTTTAATAAACAAACAGTTTTCTATTTAATTTTGCTGCACCTATCTGTTTTAGTATTAAAGTTTAGTTGAAATTGACCAAAACTGTTCAAGTTTTTAGGAAAACCAAGAGAATCCGATTTTGCTGAAAATATATACAAAGGTATTTTGGGCTCTGTCGTGGTCTCAGCAAACGAACATGATGCCTGTTTTTGGGCTCACTTTTTGGCGCACTTTATTGTAAACTAAATTGCAAACTGGCAAAAGAAACAACAAAAATCTACCTTGACCGAAACACTGTCTTTAGATTACTTTTCAGCGAACTCTGAAAATATACAACTTTTCATGAAAAATCGTAAAAATCTTTGGTTGGCTCCCCTTCAATTGCAATCTTACCCTTGTCGTCAAGTTGTCGTTAACCCCGTAAAAGCTTAGACTTCAAAATTTCGCTGCAGATTGGTCAATAATTTGTTGAAATGGATCCATGCTAAATTTCAGCAAAATCAGTTAAAAACTGCAGGTTACACGCAGGGATTCGCCCGAATAGCCCTAGTACAGGATGACGCTACATTGAAGATGTAATAAATGTCTATTAATGAAATGAGTAAATATCTTCTTTTGTTGTTTTATTTTATTTAAAATTTTCCAAACGTAAAGAATTTATTAAAAATTCTCAAATAGTGAAAAGTTGGACATAGCGTAAGCAAAAATTATATTATTATTTTAACTCTTTTCACGTATGCTGAGAGTTTTAATTTATAATATTATAGTTTTAACTCTTTTAACTCTTTTCGCGAATGCACAGAGTTAATTTTAACTCTGCCAGTTTTAACTCTTTTAACTCTTTTCGCGAATGCACAGAGTTAATTTTAACTCTGCCAGTTTTAACTCTTTTAACTCTTTGATTTTTAACCCTGCAGAGTTAAAAGAGTTAAAAACAGGCAGAGTTAAATTTAACTCTGTGCATTCGTGAAAAGGGTTAAAAGAGTTAATTTTAACTCTACTCTACTCTACTCTACTTTACCCATTCGCGAAAAGGCCCTAAGTTTAGCTGAAAGCTGAATGAGCTTTCAAAGTTTTTTGTAGAAATCTCACTTTTTATTCTCCACCTGCAGAAACAGTCGGCTTATCGCACGTGAAAAAGCGTTTGTCAGGAAACGTTTAGACGTTTGCAAACGACCAAAAATCAAACATTTTTCAAAACGTTAAAACGTTACTGTTTCTGATAATGTTCCCAAGTGTGGCACCATTTAACATGCTGGGTTTCATTTTACGTTCTTGGAACTACCACGACAAGTTAGAATTGTGTTTGACCATTGCACCGTAGAAATAACAGTCGTTCGGAACTACAGCACAGCACATAGGGTGTCAAGTGAGAGAGTACCGCTTATGGAAGATTTCGCTCATATCGCCATTAGTTACAGGTCAGCCGGTCAGGCAGAAAAGCAATATATTGGGCCCAAACTAGAGGAAATGGATAATTCATACTCAGTTTATTTTTTAAGTATTTATGATGAGTTTGCAATGGTAGTATGCAACAGTGGGCATTCCCTATAATCCATGTTTTAAATTGAATTTGTTGCAGACAGCATTGAATTTAGCCTGTTTTTGGAGCATACTATTTTGAGTCTTGAATATTGAGATTCCAAATTTGGATCCGGTAAATGTTCGAAAGGCAGCAAGCTACCATTACTAAGGAGGAGCATGTCTGCAATAATGTTGTAAGAAACAGTAGCCTAAGGCTAAGAAATTCTTTGTACAAGACTTTTGGCCAATTTCCTTTGGTTTAAGATGCTGGTATCGCTTTGTGTAAATTTGACCCTATAGGTTTTAATTCTTTATGAAAGTGGATGAAA
>JASAND010010584.1:0-12001 GCA_030248195.1 Trissonchulus latispiculum | reverse complement strand
ACGAATTTTCTCCGGATCCGTGGAGATTCCGGAGGCAGACAGAACGTGACCCAAAAAGGGCATAGAGGATTTTGCGAATTCGCATTTTGACAATTTTAGGATGACGCGCTCTCTCGAACAACGTAGAAAAATTTCAAGAAATTTATCCAAATGATCAAATTCTGAAGCGCTAGATATCAAAATGTCGTCAATATAAACCGTGAACCCTTCCATTATGCGATCTATAATGAGTTGAAAAGTTGACGGAGCATTGCATAGTCCGAACGGCATGACCTTGAACTCATACAGCCCGGAGTGGGTGATAAAGGCGGTTTTCTCCCGGTCCGAGGGATAGATAGGAATTTGATGAAAACCAGAGGCCAAATCTAATTTAGAAAAGATAGAGTGTCCCAGAATTGCCTCGAAAAGTCCATGAATATAGGGAATAGGGTAGCAATCCTTTTTCGTGATTGCATTTAATTTCCGATAATCAACACATAACCTCCAGTCCCCATCCTTTTTGGCGACCAGAATAATGGGAGAAGCCCAGGGGCTCCTGGAGGGCTGTATGAGTCCCTGTTCCAACCATGCAGCAAGTTTTTCATCTATGATTTGCCTTTGTGCAGGGTTGACTTTGTAAGCCCGCGCCTTTATGGGGCGTTTTCCGGGTTCAATTTCAATGTAGTGGTAGTCAATTTCAGTTTTACCACAGCCTCCGGCTGCATCCCAAATATTTGGAAAATTCAGAATCATAAGTTTCAACCTGCGCTGATTCCTACGCGTCAGGCAACAGTCAGCAAGTTTGATTTTTCCAAACAAGAGAGCGCGTATTTCTGCTTCCGCAAAAGCAGGAGAATTTACAATTTCGGTTAAGTTATTGGAGACGCCCCTCTGTTCCGGAGAGGCTGTCTCCTCAGAAGAAAAACTTTTCTGGGTTGACATTTCAAGTAATTGTTGGCGTGTTATATACGTATACCCGGGCTCACCCGGATGTACTTGCCTTGTGAATGTTACCGGGACCCACGGCCCAGGTTCAAGAGCTTCACACTCCTCTTCCCCCACTAGATTCTCCGAAGACGCCGGACCAGTGGACTCTCCGCTGGCTAGCCCGGACAACAGCCCAGACACACCAGGGGGTTCCCCAGGAGAGTCACCCGGACAACAGCCCAGACTACCTCCCCCGGAAGAAACGTCCTCCTGCGACTTAAGGGAATCTTCAACCCAGTATTGGAGCTGGTCAGAAAACCCCACTGAAACTAACGGAAAAGGCCTTTTCAAATTTTCAGGTAAAGGTGCTAATTGTTCTGAAGGAATTAGTGAAGGTTTCAAAACAGCTATCTGACCTGATGAGAGGGAGGCTACCCCCTCTTTTGAAATTTTTTGAGGTTCTGGGGGAGTAGACAGAGCCTTTGCTAGGGTGGTATTTTCTTTAACAACTTCTAATTCCAAATTTTCTTCTTCTAGGGGGTGGCCTACCCCCTCTTTTGAAAAAATATTTGAGTCCATGTTTTCTTCATGGCACTGAAACACGATTTGTTGGTCATCTTGAGCCTTTTCCTGTAGATATGGGTCGAATGGAGAACCTTCCTTGAGTGGAGGGTCCCCCATACGTGCGTCAACAGCAAAAAGCAAATCGCGTGCAAATTCGTCTAAATGAACTTGGGCTGGAGTAAAGATGTTAAGATCGCCCAAAACGGGTTCCCGGGCGGAATAATCCCGCACAGGGGTAACCGACCCAAGTACTGTGGCCTGTGGAATTGTAATTGGAGATGGAGTAGGGTTTACCATTAGAAGTTCAAAGAAATTCTCCAAAATTTGAACCACCCCAGCATATTAAGGTAAAATTTTGTGTTCAGACAATAAAGATTCCATGGGGTCGAAAAAGCACAGTGGTCCCGAACAGCGGAGGAGGTTCGAGCCTGCGCCCAGACCTCCGAGGTGGGGGGAACAACTACGTCCACTGCCATCACTGCCGGAGTTTCATCACACCAATTTGCTAAAAATTCGGCCCGAATATCAACCGCCGAAAGTAGGGGATGGCGGATACCTTGCATGTTAACCTCATTAGAAGAAAATAACAAATCCCACTGGAACATTTTCATAAAGTCGGTGCCAATTAACATATCACGATAGAATTCTGGTGCCATATGAAAAGACCAACCGTATTCTTTGCACCCCACTGTGAAAATAACAAAAACTTTGGCTGAAATTTTTAGGGGAGCATTATTTGAAGTGACGGCAGTGATGGGGTCAGGGTGATCAAAACGAACCTCCGCCCCACTGGCCAAGATTCTCTGTACTGTTCGGGGACTAATGATAGAAATCGACGCCCCGGAATCTATAATCGCCAAAATTCTTGCGGCGCCAGATGTTACCAGAATAGCGGGCATATTGTCCGCTGCCGCTAGTACCTGTTCGGATTCAATTCCCGCAGAGGCCCCCGGAGTCACTGCTACGGAAGCTAAATGACCTGAAACAGGATTTTCCTTGTCTTGCGCAGTGTCACTAACGGTGGGCTGTTCCGTCTCCGTGGCCACTGAGACAGTCTGTGCCTGTGCTGGCTGGGAAGGGGGCATCCCCCCGAGAACCGGAGAAAAACCCACAGCCCAAGTAGGAGGTGGATGTTTTTCGACAAACATAATCGAGTCATATTCCGATTGGTTGGGGCATAAACGTTTCAATAAAAGAGCCATTTCACGCATTTGGTTAAATAAAGCATAATGATATTCCTGCATAAAGCTATACGTATCCCGATGAATTTCCTGCAGATGAGTCAAATTATGAACTACTTTTGAAAAAACACTTGACAATTGAGCTTCCGACATAGACAAATCGAGATGTCGAGAATCAAGTTCAGTGGATATTGAAAGCGCCTCCGGACTAGACTGGAGGGGCCCCTCCCCCCACGGAGCAGGACCGCCACCTGGCCGGGCTGACACCATAGAAACTTGAAATTGACTGAACATCTGATTTGCTTGTTGTAACGTGACTCCAGTGGAAGGGGGAGCTGACCCACCCGAGGGAGGGGCAGCTTGTGCTCCCGCTCCCGAATCCGACGCAGGTACAAAATTTTGTGACAATTCCGGAATACCAGCATTTTCCATGACAATACGCTGATACGGAGTTGGAGAAGCATTTTGAGGTTGAGCAGAAGTGGGGTGAAAATTTTGAACCGGGGCAGGGGGTGTCTGTTGACGGTTAGGAGGAAACAAGGGTTGAGGAGTAGCAGATGGAGCAGAATATTGAGATGGTTGGGGAGTGGGCTGGACAGGGGCATACTGTGTATGTGGAGGAGGTGGGGTATAATTTACGGGTTGGTAATATTGTTGCTGATTCGACTGTCTTTGATAATGGGGAGTATAGGGCGTCCGATTATACAAAACATGGTCAACTCGTTCCGGAAGGGGGCGAGGTTTGTAGTCAGGAGGGGCTTTTGAGGGGTATCTTTCCCAACATTTTTCGGGAGGATGTCCCCGCTTTTTGCAGTATCTGCAGGGGGCGGAAAATTTCTTACGTTTTTCCTCGTCCCACTTAGCTAGAGCGTCTTGGATGTGTTGTTCAAACCAATCCTTCATCTCTCGGAAACCAAGGCGGGAGGCAGCGACTTCTAAATTTGCTTGAGAGGTAGAATCTGAGGTTCTTTGGTTCTGAGATCTGTTGTCAGAACCGCCTTCTCCGACATAGTAGATAGGCAAGTCATATGATAGGGTGTCGCCCTCCGGAGCCCTGGCTTCACGACACTCCAGACGGTCAATAATACGACGCACATCCTGCATGGTCGGGCGTTCACTCTGGTAAAGGGTGGCCAGTGCAAGGGCGAACTTGTCATGGACTCCGGCAAAGAGTTGTTGAACACATTGTTCTTCCCTTTCCTCCTGGGTGTCCCACAGGTCGAGGGCCATAGCTTGCAGTTCAGAAATATAATGACGAACAGATTCATTGTGAAGATGTTTTCGATGAGCGAAAGCAGAAAATCTATCACGTAAAGAGAGTTGAGGTTTTGGAAACTGAGATTTTATCAATTCGAGAAAACCAGCATATGACTCTACAACAGACATGTGCAGGAGGGGAAGTTCTGCGGGGGTGAAGGGCGGCCGAAGGCCGCCGAAAAACCGGATTTTTCCGGTTTTTTACCGGAAAAATCCGGATTCTGGGGGGGTGAGGGACCCCTCTGGGGGGGTGAGCTCAGGTCTGGGGGGGTGAAAACCCCCCCCAAACCCCCCCCCCCCCCAAGCACACGTATGCTCTACAACCTGTGGGCCACAGCGGGAGGCAAAAATTTGAGCTTTTCCGGAAAGTTTATTCCAGAGAAGACGCCCCCACTGGCTCTCCGGAACCGCGTGAACCGCCACGGCCGATTCAAATTGAGGAAGCCAATCCTCGAAATAAGCGTATTTCGGGTCATAGCGAGGGACTTCCCGTAGAACTTCAAGATAATACCGAAAAAGGCTAGTATCAAATTTAGGGACAGAAATGTCCGTTGGTTGCATGGTCTCAGGGGTAGGGTGACGAGAATTTTTCTGCGTTTTTGATTTCTTCCCCACGGTATGCACCGTATGAGAACTATGGTTGGAAAAAGATGAGGGGGTAGGAGGGGGACCCGGAGGAGGAGGAGAAAGTGATGGTTGAAGATGCGGCGGTATGTACGTACATACCTGCTGTGAATTAGAAACCGGCGGAAGCGTGGTAGGCGCCGAATTTTGGGGGGGGGGTTGCCCCCCGGAGGTTCCTGTCCAGCAGGGGGGGGGGGGGCACCGCGTCCTTGCCCTCCCATAAGGAGGACACAGACGATTATGTAGTCCCCGCTGCTGCTAGGGGTAGGGGGACGGTTTTGGGATACGTAGTCAGTCGCACAGGCATGAGGGGCGACCATATCTGCCATGTAATATGGGTTGTCAGGGGCCTGTTGAGGTACGTATGGCGGTACCCGAAGAGGTGGAAGATTTGGTTGGGACCCTTCCCACAAATGATTTCTGTCCAGTTCCGCAATGACCGGATTCTGAAAAACCTGCTGTTCTAAGCGGTCGTGTTCAAAATTTGCGGGTGTACGTATAAAATATTGCCCCTCCGGAAACTGTTCGTTGGGGGGCTGATAGCGAAGTCGAAGTTGAGGAACTTGCTGCTGGTGCGAGTCAGGAGCTGCAAGTTGAGCACCCTCATACAAATGTTGTCCATAAGAACGGGGAAGAATCGGAAAATATTTGGGGTCCTGGTCATTTACACGACCCCGCAGAGTTAGGCGACTTGGGGAGGCCAGAGGGGGATTTTGAGTGCTGGGATGGGGAACCGGTAGAGGGGGAGGTGGGGGAGGCTGTGTATGATGTAATTTTGGTGCGGAGGGACCCCCGGCACAAACTGGAGTGCGATGTACCGAAATATGAGAAGGAGCCGTAGCCCGATCTGGTAGGGGGTTCCCATATTGGTCACGGGGAATGACATGCCCCCCCAAATGAGACAGCTGAGGGGCGTGAGAATTTGCCGGCGGTACGTGCGTATTGTTCTGAAAATCTGCCACCGAGGCCGCCGGAATACTATATGGAATTTGGGTATTGGGCAAGTAATTGGGTTCTGGGGGGTGGTGCCCCCCCAAAATTCTGCTCCATCTAAGATGCGGGGGTGTTATGGCTTGAACCACCCCCTTCCGACAAAAAACCCTAATTTTGGCTATTCGCAGAATTATAAACAGACCCATTTTCCGAACAAACAACATTTTCCCCGAAATTTTGCTGAAAATTTGGGCCATTCGGGGGTAGAGGGGTCCCGTTTTCAGCCCGCCGGGAAAGTGTCCCGACAACTTCGGGCGAAACCAAAACATTTTGCCCAAAATTTTGTGAAAAATTTGAATCCATAGGAGGGGGCAGGAACCGTTTCTGACCTGACGGGAGAGTGTCCCGACAACATCGGGCGGACCCTGAGGAGACCGGAGAGAATACGTACGTTGGGGGGGGGGGGAGGAGCTGTAGCCCCACCTTGGGAAGTTTGGGGGAGGTGATAATTTGGCGGAAAAGGTGAATTTTGAGTTTGTTGGGAAAGGGAGGGTCCCTCTGCGGCTTGCCCGGACAACGGCCCAGACACACCATTAGGGGCCGCCCCATTTCCCAAAATATTAGAAGGTGAAGATAAATTTTCAGATTGTTGGGGAGGAGGGGGTCCCTCTCCGGCTTGCCCGGACAACGGCCCAGACACACCATTAGGGGCCACCCCATTTTGCAACCCCATAGCAGTAAGAACACTTTGAGTACTCTGAACGACATCAAAACGAGGCGAAATAAAATTATCAAAATCCCGACGAAAATTTGAATTTTCAGAATTTTGATCCACTGGGTTTTTGGGGGAGGGGGTAGGTAATTTACCCGCCCCTAAATTACCCGGATTTTCGTTTGGGAGGGAAGCAAACTGAGAAACAATCTGAGAGGGGCCGGAAATTGGTCCCCCCAACACCTGTACCGAGGTTTCTCTCCGATCCCTATTTCATTCTCCCCCAAAATTTTGCCCTGCCGGTTCCCCAACTGCCGGAGAACCCCAAGTATTCATTAGGGCCCCCGAAAAATTTATATCCCCCCGAAACATTTCTCCCTACAACTGTCCCCTAGAGGCGGAATGGGTGCGCCTATTCCGGGGTGGGGTCGGGGGTCGAACAGCACCACGAAAAATTGGGGGGTGGGGGGGGTTCAGAATTTTGGGGGTAGGGAGGTTCAGAATTTCGTAGGTGTGGATTTTCAAAATTTTGGGGGTGGGGAGGTTCTGAATTTCGTAGGTGTGGATTTTCAAAATTTTGGGGGTGGGGAGGTTCTGAATTTCGTAGGTGTGGATTTTCAAAATTTTGGGGGTGGGGAGGTTCTGAATTTCGTAGGTGTGGATTTTCAAAATTTTGGGGGTGAGGAGGTTCTGAATTTCGTAGGTGTGGATTTTCAAAATTTTGGGGGTGGGGAGATTCAGAAAAATGTACCCCTAAATTTTGTGATTCAGGTGGGGAGGAAACCACAACCTGTGGGGGTGGGGGGGAGGTGGATTTGCACTATATGGGGGGGTCGGATTTTGTAAATTTTGGGGGGAGGCAATCCCCCCGTTCCCCCCCCATGCTGTCGCCCCCCCCCCCCAAGTTCACAGGAGACTTGTTGAAAAAATGTCGATTCAAAAAACTGTCTGACACTTCCGGCGCCTGCGAATTTGGAGGTAGTTCTGAAAAAAGACGAACTGTTTCCTCCCGAATCCTTTTTCAAATAATGAGTGAGTGAACGAGACGAGTCTGACATGCTACTCTGCTGAAGGAACGGTCGCCAGTTGTAAAAGGTTTGTTGTCAATAAATGATAACTTTAAACTCAAAGAAGAATTACTAGGTTCGTGAGTGTGCGCATGTCAAACCTCGTCCCTACTCGTTAATCCCTAAACAACTACAGCAGGCGCCGGCAGTCCAAATTCGGTACCGTGAGTTTACTTTAGTGACAAAATATAAATTTTACAACAATGATAGAAAAACAGAATTTACAGTACTAAAACATAGAAATTTCCAGAACAAACTCCAACAAAATAGCAGAACAAAAAATGAAATAACAAACCAGAATAGACAAGTCCAAGTGGAGGGCGTCCACCCCCAAAACTCCCAATGCTGGACGGACGGTCGTAAAAGTGAGAGCTCCGAGATGTGAACCGACCGAGTTCCCCAGAATTTCAGACAAGACTAGCCTGACTTTCCACTAAATTTCAATGGCGGAAACGATTTAGCTAAGGAACCGAGGTTCCTACACAGAAGTACAATTTTTCATTTATCGTTCATAAAGATAACACTGCATTTTCTTCAATTTAGATAATTTTAAGTGAAAATCAAAGGAGATATCGGAAAATAGTTCACACTAGTTATGCACTCATAGTTATTAAGTGCATTTAAAGAAATTGTGCACGAACACTTCTATGCTATAAACAAATTGTTTTACATATTTTACTGGTTTGACAATGGTAGAACAGAAAGGATACAACACACAAGCACTATATAATATAAGATTTCAACAGCTAAAACTTTGAGAAAAATTCTTTCACGATGTAAGAACTGTTACGTCTACTTATGAAAGACAGACCATTAGCTCTCAGGACACCCGGAATAAAATAAAACCAGGTCATAAACCTTTATTAATTTAGAGAGCATTCGCCCTGAGAAACCAGCAATTCTTTGGGACTGTTTTTAGACTAAATGTTTTACCTATGGGAATTCGATAGCTCATAGAATTACACCGTAACAACACCTCTTCACAAGTTTTTTAGAACGGCCGGGCAGCAGGGGGCCAGCCGCCGGCCGGTCGGGGGCTTTTGTGTCGGCGACCGGTCTGGCTGATTGTCTGGCCGTTCGGCCCAAACACAAAAATTCGATTGGCCGTCCGGCCGTTGGCCGGCGGCTGGCCGCCTGCCTAACACAAAACTTTGTAGTTAACACTGGAATTTAAACAGGGTAGCAAAAGTTTACAAAACAAATTCAAGACTGAATTTGAACTTTGTTCAAATATAAAAGATAAAAACCATTTTCATTGTTTTTGTAATGCAAAATATAAATATTTTGCAATTTTACAGCTCAAATTCCCGTCAGACACTGAAAAATATGTTAGACAACCCGGCCGTTCTAAAACACTACCCTTCACCCCTAAGGGTAAATACTAAATAGTATAGTAGAATAGAAAAAGTAGAACGGTGTAGGTAAAGTCAGTGATTTTTCAGCCACTGAAACTGAAACTGAAACTAGATTTCAGTTTGTACAGGTTTAAGTAACAGTCACTGAAACTGGAACTATTTTGGGAAGAGATCTGAAACTGAGACTGAAACTTTTCCGCTTAACTCTTTCTTGAAAGGGCCTGTAGAGCCTGAAATATCTTGAGAATCAACATGATACATTTTGTTCACATGTATTGTGATTTTTGTTCGTAGAACTACTTTAATGGAAAATTAGTAGGAGTAACACTAAGCATGGCTTCTCAATGCAAAAATTGCCTAGAAAATTTTATATCTAAATGTGTTAAATTAGCTGCGTATGAAATTGGCAGAACGCACAAGGCCATCCCCATTAGTGACCACCCGTATACTACAAATTAGTTCTGCCAGGAGCAGGAACATACTTCTGACAGGAAGTGGTAGTTTTAAATACTCGTACGGGGACGGCATATTTTCGGTGTAAATCTGAGCTTCATTGTCGCTGACTTTCACTGTTTGGCTGGCAAGTCGGACCAAGACCAAGACCAAGACCAAGACCAGACCAAGTCGGATGGCTTGCCGGCGGCTGATATTAGCCACTACTTAAATAATAAACTGCCTCTTGAGCTTGCAGTGCAAATCAAAGCCTATTTTAGTTTTTTGGCCGAAGAACAGGAACTGGGTTTAGAAAATTAGAAAGCAACAATTAATTTGGGAAAGTTGGTTAACTACTTGACTAAGGGTGGGCAAACCACTACTATTGTTCCATTACAAGTTGCTTTATCAGTACAACATACAACAACAGATTGCTTTCTTAAGTTTCAGATGCAGAACCACACCCCCTTTAGGGGTCTTCTTGTTTTTACAACTCATTTTGACAATATCTGTCCTCTTACCTTTAGCTATGGGCAGCCTCAACGTGTGGAGTGAGCAGAAGCCCGTAAATAAATCCCATTTTGTACTTGAATCTAACACAATCTTTCTTGAATGTAAGGTTAAAACCTGTTTTGGCTACGAGAATTAATGAAATCGTATGCATGAGTAATATAATATAACCTCCGATTAGACCGTAACTGCTGCCCATGCCTGTCAAAAACGCCAGGCGTAGACCTCCAAATCATCTGTTTTGAAGCCTCCTACGTACACGACTTAAAGACATGATTTTTGCTTACGTATATCTTAAAATGGAAGGAAGTGCGCTCAATCTAGCTTTAAAGACAGAAAAATAAAATGCGGAAACAAAAAAGTTATAAAGTGCGAAGAATTTTCGCCTAATCTTCCAGTTTACTCACAGTTTATTAGGCCCAATCTTATCAAACTTGGCAGAATAAAGTCCCATGCTTGCCCAATAATGTATTGAAATCAATTAAATTTACAATATCTTAAGTTTTTTGTTTTTAAATTCAAATCAGTAATTTTTAACGTTCACTGCCTCCAGGGCTTTATATTTTTATGTTTTCTACCTTCACAGTTTCGTTTTCGTACCATACTGCCAATTAGATATTGCGATTAAGATTTTATTAAATTTTAAAAAGCAAGAAATCCAGAATGTTGCATATCGATCGAAAGCTTGTGATGTCTACACAAATTCTTCGGTGAAACAATAATTACATTTGCTAATTGGTTATTTGTTGTTTCTAGTTTTTGAATTTCTTGCAGAATTGTAGAAACATAAAAGCATTATTCAGCAAAAGTTTCCTAATAATGACATTATTGCGATAATATGTGATAATATTACAATTATATATTGCTCAACAATTTCTAGCCGTAAGACTACTTCAATGTCTTCAGACTCTCCAGTAGCCAAGTGGATGCCGTAGTTTGGACTGTCTGAAATGATGAATGAATGAAATGATTGTATATTTTGGGGCACCTGCGCGGCTAGGAAGCAGTGAACAGTTGCAGTGCAGGTTCAGACAGGAGCACACCTGTTCACCACAACCAGTACAGGATTTTCTGACCAGTCACTATCAGAGACATAATACCGCGGTTGAACAGGTTTGGACATAAAGTTTGTGTGCTCTGTAAAAATTTAATCCAATTCCAAATGACATTTTACATCAGTAATACTGCAAATACGACTTTACCGAAAAAAATTTTGTATTTGTAGAACGCAGAGAGGACTAGCACTATGAAGACTTTACACCTCGGCATGTCTGCAGATAACCTAAGATTCGCAAATTTTGATGAAGTCAGCAGAACTGCGCATTTCCCTGTATTTCCCGCTACTGAGTTCAAACGCCAATCCTCAAAAGTATTATTAGCGTTTCTTCCAAGATAGAAACTCGTTATCTTTAAGCGCACTACATCAGTTTGTACTTCAAATGATCTGGATCATGCAGTTTATGATATTATTGCGGAGTCAACAAAGGCATAATGCCCTTTTGGTGGGCTACTTATTCCTAGGTATTCTTTTATGAGACTTCAGTGCCTAAAATGCCCATTATTGTTTCGCCGTATCAGTGTAGCTGCGAAATTTTAGCTAAACTGATAAAACTGATCCCAGCGAATGACTGTTATCAGTATTTGAATGATACAAAGTACATAAAGAGTTGATACATTGACAGCGTTTGTGTCATAACGCTCTGAGCTGTGTAGTACCTTTCCAAGTTTTTCTTTTAAAGTGAATTAGCATTGTTGTTTCAGAACAATTTTACTTAATTAAATTAAACTTTGGTCGCTGATCAACTTAATCTTATTATACCTTAACTTAATCTTAGTCAAACGAAATTGTCAAAACCATGGAGTAGTGAGGACCGGCGCGTGGGCAAGGGTTAAAAATAAAAATGAAAGCGATAATCATACGACCTAGTTCAGACAAAGTCACCTACAGTTTAGATTGATTCTTTTAAAAGGTATAATCAAAGACAGAGATGTTAATTTCTAATCTGTAAGACAGTGCCTATACCAGAGATGGGTGCGGGGCGGGCCGCGTGAGCGGACGGACTGGACTAGACGGACTGGACGTGAGCTGGACGGGGCGGGATTGGACGGCATTAACCTTCTTCCCGTGGGATACCGCGAAATGAAAAAATCTTTCCATTTTTTGAAAATTTTCTAATTTTAGCTCGTCGACAGTTCAAACTCAGTTTACATTTACATTGACACTTTGACTTAACTTTATTTTATATTTACAAATTTTATATTTTATTATTAATTTATATTAATTTTAATTAATTAGATAATTACAAAATGTTATTAATTTATATTAATTTTAATTAATTAGATAATTACAAAATGATACAGGATTTTGCGGGATAGGATTTATCAAAATTTGTGAGACTGTAGGATCCCAAGTGACGGGACAAACAAATTAATGCGGGACGGGACGGGACGTTTACAATT